>JAADXN010000139.1:0-41770 GCA_023337875.1 Pythium apleroticum | reverse complement strand
TCTCAATGTATTAAGTGCGTATTCTACCACGGCTGCCGCTTGCTCCCGACAATTTCAAACGACCATGTTTCTCAAAACCAACCGGAAGCCGTGGACGGCTTCGACTTGAATCGGGTTGGTCGACGACGTGATGATGGAGTAGCCTGTATTGTTGAACAATAATGGAAATTACGGCAATAATTACTATTGCATCGCTTGGTATTTCCGTAAAGATTATTGTCGTCGAGATTTCGCCTTTGCATTTTCCATTGTATTCTCGGACCCCTGGCTACCTGGGCTCTGCGATCTGGGGAATGCTGCTCATCATTGCCAGGTACGTCCATCGCCGCTCTGACTCCAGACTTGCCGTGGTTGTGTGATACTCACCTCCCTCCTTTTTCTTTTGTTGCATCCACACAGTGCCAGCAATGATGGTACCCGCGTCGCCACCTGCGTGCTCATGTTCTTCCTCGCGCTGTTCATTTTCTTCGGAAGCAACAGCTACTTGCGCATCCTCAACTTGAGCTTCGTGGCCGCTCTCGCGTGTCTGCTCGCCATCGACATCTACACCAAGTATGAGCCGCTGCAGTACGTCACGCTGTTCATGGGCGTCATGAGCTGCCTCTTCTCCATCTACGACATCTACGACGACCTCATCTCCCGCCGTGCCAACGAAAGGTCAGCCATTTTCTCTTGCCGTCCTCGCCTCTCATGATCCACAAGCTCACATTCCTTTTTTTCTACAGCGATGCGTCTGCTCTCGCCAAGCTCACGCACACTTCCAGCCGCTGCTGGGGTGTGATCTGGGGGCTCATCGCCGCGTGCGCGCTTGTGGTTGCCGTGTTCTTGCACTTGCTCATCGCGAAGCGCACGGGCGGCCCGACGGCCATCACCAAGACCTCCACGGGCACGCAGGTCATGTTCTACTGCTCGATCGCCGTGGTCGTCGTCAGCATTGCCCACACGGCCATGACGCGACGAGTCATGGTGCGAAAGCGCAACTTTGGAAGCACGGAGCGCGACGATAGCAGCTACGTCTGCGTCGCCTAGACGCCGTACCGGTACCTACTGGCGTCCATCATCCACCACAAGACCGAGGTCGTTGTATCATTGCATTTCGCACTGTCCGCCAGTACGCAGCCGGACCTGTAGGACAGTCAATTTTTCATTTTGCAGGCTGAGCATCAGTCGCGACAATCAGTGGTGGCAATCACTGCCTCCCAACAACATCGATCAATCACACTCGCATACCAACAAAATTGTGTCATCACATGTCGCAATTTGCTCCGTAAAAAAAGCACCCAGAGCAGACATCCGGTGTCGCACTGAAGGAAAATGCATGGACGGTTACGTTTCTTTTGCGTCAAGAGCGTAACCCACCTGATTTGCGACGTTGGATTCATGTGAAGGAGTGGAGCAAACATCGGAGTTCACAATTGGTGTCGACAAGTGCATTGATCGACGGAAGAGAAGATCGCCAGGATGTTCGACACGACGCTCACGTGCTGCAACGACAAGCAGTACCTTGCCATCTTCCTCATCATCGCCTACGCCGTGCTCATCCTGAAGCTGTGCGTGCGCTGCGCCGCTTGTGGCCGGATGCGCAACATCGATGATTGATGTTCCTTTGTTCTCCTGTCTGTAGATGGCGCCAGACCATTTTGCATCCCTTCAAGATTCTGTACGTATGATCAATGGTTTCTGGGTATGTGATGTTGTGTTAGCTGATGTTGTGGATGCGATTAGGACGGTGTTTCTCCATGAGCTTGGCCACGCGACCGCGTGCTGGCTCACGTGTGGTACGGTCACGGGCATGGAAGTGCACCCGAACGAAGGCGGAGTGACCAAGACCAAGGGCGGCGTCCGGTGGATCATCGTGCCAGCGGTCCGTTCGCAATGCTTGCATCACTCATTCATCATCCACCATACTGACTGACTGATTGATGAATCGTCGCAACCTGCCTGCAGGGCTACCTCGGTTCGGCGGTATGGGGCATGGGACTCGTTATCGCAAGGTGAGACCTTCGTCAAACACTCCCACCGCGGCCAAGACCCACGGATCTGACTTGAGTTTCTTTCTCGCCCTGCAGTGCCGATGAGCTGAGCGCCGAAATCGCGGCTGGGGTGCTCATCTTCTTCCTTCTCGTCTTCATCTTCTACGCCAACAACGGCTACCTGCGCCTCCTCAACCTGGGCTTCATCGTGCTTCTTGGCGGCTTGATGGCGGTCAACATTGCCACCAAGCACGAGCCGCTCCAGTACGTCCTGCTCTTCGTCGGCGTCATGAGCTGCCTCTTCTCCATCTACGATATCTGGGACGACCTCATCTCCCGACGTGTGAACGAAAGGTATCGATCAATCTTCCCTCTTACCTACCGATCCCAACTTCCCACCCAAGGTCTCACTTCCTTTTGTACGTTTACAGTGATGCGTCCGTATTTGCCAAGATGACACACACGTCGAGTCGCTGCTGGGGTGTCATTTGGGGGCTCATCGCCGTCGCGTCGCTGGGCGCCGCCGTCTACTTCAACCTCATCGTCTCGGAGGACGGTGGTGAGCCGCTCAGTTCGTTCACCAAGGCGTCCACCGCCACGCAGGCCGTCATGTACTGCACGATCGTCATCGTCGCGCTCTGCATCGCGCACACGGGCTTCACGGGCCGCTGCATGGCACGAAAGAAGACGCTGTTCCACCGCCACCACAACCACGGCGCCGCCCACGCAGCCCACGGCGACAACACGTACAGCTCTGCTGTGTAAACGCCGCACACACAGACGCGACCGCTCTACTTCCCCCAACCTGGACGTGTATTACAAAGTTTTCCCAGTATACCACAGTTTGCTTGGCTCGTCGCATCCCTCATCTACGTTAGGGCTCTTTATTGCTATTTGGACGTCGCGCTGGCGCGACTTGATGTTCCACCAGACAGCTCGTTGGAGCGTGTCGGCCGCACGAAACGCTTCGGGTGTGTGGGCTCTTTTGACTATGGGAGGATGCCGTTCGTCATGCGCTGGAAGTTGTCGTACTGCCGTGTACTGTAGTTGCCGTGGCTCTTGCGAATCAGTGAGAGCACGTGGGCGACAGCTTCCTGCTTGGACAGCGTCAGCTTGAAGCGCGAGCGCAGCTTGAGCAGGATGTACGTCACGTCTTTGGCCAGGAAGCATGGGTACGGGCTTTGCTTGGACATGATGTCGACGAGATCACAGATCTCGTCGCAGTGCTTTTGACAGGCGAGGAAGCCACGGGTGCACAACTTGACGTACTCCTTGAAGCCCTCCGACTCGGGGCCACCCATCGTGTCCACCATCTCCACCGTGAGCTTGAAGGGTGCTGTTTCGATGCTGAAGCTTCCGCCAGGTGCAATGCCCAGCAGGAAGCCGTAGTCGATGTGCATGATGTGACCTTCATTGTCGAGCATGATATTGCCGTTGTGGCGATCCTTGATCTGGAGGAAGTAGCTCACCAGCGAGTACCCAGCCATAGATTCGATGTACTTTCGTCGGGCTTCCTTGAAACGCTGGGAATCGACAGGTCCGTACGCCTTCTCGAAATGATGGGATAGCGACACGTATCCTTCGCGCTTCTTCAGGCCGTCGAGCGAAATAGCGTTGGTGAGCGTCTCGATCAAACCAGTAGACGAGCTGGTGGCAATGATACGATACGACTTGAGCCAAAGGGGCAAGTTCGCAGCCTTGAAGATCTCGATGAACTTCTGGATCAGCTGCAATGTGAACACTTCTTGCCGCAGATCGTCGTTGCTCTTTCCGATCATCGACACGATGTCCCATCCTGGAAGGTGGCCGTACGGAGATGCTTCCAGCATACGCTTCCGCTTTGAAGCCCACGATTCACCGAATGCAGCTTCAAGGTCCTTGCGGCGATCGTTCTCTCGCTGGATTGCTTCTTGAGTGAGGTTGGCAGGCGATAAATCAATGTCCATCTGACGGGAACCGCTCGCGTCGCTCGAGTCAGGTGTCTCAGTGAGTTCTCCAACCGTATCAAGGCGGGCTTCTCGGGTCTTTGGCGTTTCGACGAGGCCATGAAGATCAGCAGGCGTCTCAGGAACTGGGAGATGGAGAGACGAACTCTTGCTCGACATTAGCAAGCTCGCTCGGGCGCTGTCTTCATCGTCTGCCTCCGTAGCTGCGGCAACCGCCGCTGCGAGCCCATCGGAGTTCTGATGGCGAAGCAGACGGCCCACTTCTTCATCCTCGACATAGTCCATTCCGCTGGCAGTAATTGCGTCACTGCTAGCATAAGCACTTCTCCGTGGAGACACGGGCGACAGCACTGGGTCGTTGTTGCTGAAAAAGTTTCCTCGAATCACCTCGAATATCAGCAAGATAGGCACTCGGGCCTTTGTAGAGAAAGCTGTGCCTTCTTTAGTCGGAATACGAACGATGCGCTCGAACGGATCGGTGGCCTTCACGAGAGGCACGTACGCCATCGGTGGTAGGCGAATCTTCTCCAAGTAGCTGGGCAGAAGCTTTTTCCGCTCCGCAATTGACGGCACGAAGCGCAGGGCCTCCGCAATATCAGTGATCTGCTCCACGAAATCACACTCGTCCGCGAAATGCTGGGCAAGGACGCTCTTCTCTGCGGCACTCATTCGACGTGCTGGTCCGCTGAAAATGCTTGTCGGCTGCTTGTCCAAGGTGTCCTCTTCCTCGATTGTTGCTGGTCGGTTGTCGTGGTCGTCGTTCGGGAACAGCGAGCCGAAGTCTTCTTTGGGTGTGAGCAGATGCTGCTGGAAGCGGGAGAAGTCTCGGAAGCGCGAGTCACTCTCGCTGTCACTTGCGTGCGAACTTGCATGAGGCGTTGAAGGCGACAAAGGCGCAAAGTAAGCCGCGTTCCCGTTGTTCTGCGCAGCACTGGCGACAGCCTTGGCCCTATAATGGCCAATTTCTTCCGACAGCTTGTAGATTTGTGCGAGCTGCTCTGGTGACGGAGTCGGCAATTGCGTCTTCTTCGTCGACTGCTCCTTCGCCTCCATGCTGAGGATGACACTGAGGTCTGTACCCACGACTTCCTGCTCGACCTCGACCATGAGACGCACAACGCGCGCATACTTGTCTTGCATCTCCCGGGGCGCGTATGGATTGAATGAGTCTTCCAGTGCGCCTTGTAGTTGCCACCGCAGAAGCAGTGCGAGGTGGATTGAGCGCGAGCAGATCGACAGAATCAACTCGTCGAGCCAGAAGATTTTTTCAAAGTCGAACATCGGCACGCTCAGGTACGCGTGGACGATCTGCGGCCAGTAGAACTCGACCTGATTGATCCGCGTGTACGAGAAATGCAGCAACCGCTCGACGATCGGCTTGAAAAGCAGTGGATCGCTATCCAAGTGGCGGTGCAGCAGGATGACAGCGCGGTACACGCCGAAACTTCGCAAGCGGAACTCGCGGTGCAGCCCCAGAATCTTGAGGTCGAGTGGCAGCTCTGGGTGGTCGATGGTCTGATCCAGGAAGCGTTGGTCGGCACGAAGCACGCGTTCACACTCGTCGGCCGTGATCGTTCCTTGCTTCAGCAAATCGATCGCAGCCTGCGCGGCTTCCGTGTGCATCGGACGCTTGGGCATGAGCAGTTCGATGGGCGTTTCTTCGTTAAGCGGCTTGGGGTACAGACAAATACCTGCCTTGAGTCGCTCCGAGATCGCTCGCAGGTAGTTCAGGTACATCTGCGCCTCGTAGCACTGGTCACACACGCGCTTGGCGTAGTAGTACGAGCGATGCGGCAGCGGCACCTTGTTTGTCGTGTACTTCTCGCAAAACAGCACGTCGCAGTTGTGGCACTTGTACAGCATCACTGCCGGCGGAGGAGCCGGCGTGCCGTCGGCACCGGCCTTGCAGTGCGGACACTTGCACGTCAATCCGTCGGCTTCGTTCACAGGAATCGCGCCGCTGGGCGACGACGACTCGACCATTCCCGACCCGTGGGACGTCCACGACGGCGACATGCGCGGCATCGTAGTCAGCACAGTCATCTGGATCGCGCGCATCCACTTCTCCTTCTCGATGGCCGTGTCGGCGTACGCGTAGAACACCTTGTTCTGGGCCGTGGCGAACAGGAACCCGTTCTGGTAGATGTGCATGTTGCCCTTGCCGTCCCATTCCTGGACGCCCAGCACGTCCACTTCACCCTTGAGCCGCAGCATGTGATACGCGTCCTCCTGCGTGCTGTAGTACGAGAACGACGTGCCGACGAGGAAGCAGTAGCGCCGCAGCATGGGCGGCGGCGACGACGGGCTCGTGCGCAGCGTCAGGTAGCCTTCGCAGGTCGCACGTGGTGCCTTCATTCTGGCAGCGGTCGGCGCTTTCGCACTGGCGTAGTAGAAAGACGGCGACAGGCGACGGCGCCGCGGGGTCGACGTGTTAATTGTTGAGGGACTCGTATCGGCACAACCACGGGCCCTCTGACGCTCACAGGGCACTGGATCGAAAGCCCTTCGCTTCCTCTACACGGATCTCCACTCGTTCACGCGATGGGGGTGCAGATAGAGACGTCTCCAGCCCGCGTTCCCACGTGCGTCCGGCGGCTCTGCGCGTCTTCCCCCTTTGTCTCTTGAAGCCACTGGGGGCAACGCCGCTCGTGCAAATTTCCCCCAGGCCACGGCCGAAAGATCGTACTTAGTGGGATGTCGAGAAACAGTCCCGCCTTGCAGCTGGGGTAGAAATCACCAAAACGTATCCAATATTCATGGGTAATTACGTAAATGGATGCGTGTACCATACAAGTGGTACAAATGGCACTCAGGAGTATGAAAGGTTGTGGGGTTCAATTCTGTTGGTTGGCGTTGGTGTTGGCGCGCCAACAAAAAAGGAGTTGGCTCCAATATTGACCAGCAAGCTTTTTCCAACAAAACTGGCATCATGGCGCGATCGCGTAAGAGCTCTACGCCGCTCAAGGCCAGCAGCGCTGCGAGTGTGAGCAAGCACAAGGAGATTGCCGAGGCTGAGAAGGCCAAGGCGCCAGCCAAGGTGGTCGCCAAGAGCAAGAAGGCCACCGTGCAGAGTGAAACCGAGAGCAGCGAAGAGGAAGTCGACGACGAGGATGATGACGACGAAGATGATGAGGATGACGATGAAGAGGATGGAGATGACGAGGGCGAGGATGGCGAGGATGACGAAGGCAGCGACGATGAGTTCGAGGACCAGGGCTCATCGTCTGAAGAGGAGGACGAGGAGGCCGGCAGCGATGAAGAAGACGAGCTGAACGACGCCGAGAAGAAGGCGCGCCGCTTTGTCGTCGACCGTGAGGCGGAAATGAAGCAGATGCGTGAGGACGGCTCGCTTAAGCTCGCGTCGCAGATCCACGTGGATGACATGTCGTCGGATGATGAAGTGAGTCGATTATTGTGAGCTGGTGATGAGATCGAGAGCGATTTTCTAACGCTGGAATGTGCGATGTGATAGGAAAACATCAACACCATCGGTAACGTGCCACTCCGCTGGTACGATGAGTACGACCACATCGGTTACGATGTGTCGGGCAAGAAAATCATGAAGTCGAACGCAGGTGGCGACGGCATCGACAACGCCATCGCTGCGATGGACGACCCGAACTACGAGTGCGTATATCACTGTCTTTTAACGTATGAGCTGCATCGCGCCTGTACTGACATTGCGTTTCTGATACTGCAGCCGTACTGTGTACGATGCGTACAACGACCGCAAGATCGTGCTCTCGGACCGTGAAATGGAGATCATTCGCCGTATCCAGGCTGGTGCGTTTGCTCACCCAGAGTTTGACGCGTACCCCGACTACGTGGACATCTACACGGCCGACAAGGAGATCCACGCGATGGGCAACGACGAGGCTCCAAAGAGTAGCTTCGTGCCGTCCAAGTGGGAGCGCATGAAGGTGATGAAGATCATCAAGGGCATCAAGGAAGGCCGCATCAAGCTGGATCAGGAGCCCGAGAAGAAGCCGGAAGTGTACCAGATCTGGAAGGAGGACGACCAGGCGATTGTCCGCAAGGGACCAGCGCAGGTGCAGGCGCCGAAGATGCCACTGCCAGGCCACATTGAATCGTACAATCCACCAGAGGAGTATCTATTCACCGAGGAGGAGCGTCGTGCCTGGGAGGAAATGGATCCGGAGGACCGTGAGACCAACTTTATCCCTCGCAAGTTCAAGTCCCTGCGTGAAGTTTCCGGGTACTCCAACTTCGTGCGTGAACGATTCGAGCGCTGCTTGGATCTGTACCTGTGTCCACGTGTCAACAAGCGAAAGCTCAACATCGACCCAGAGTCGCTCGTGCCTGAGCTGCCTAAGCCACGCGACCTGCGTCCTTTCCCGAACACGTTGGCGCTGGTGTTCAAGGGCCACACCGGACGTGTGCGCTCGATCACCTACGACCCTTACGGACAGTACCTTGCCTCTGGCTCGGACGACTTCACTGTTCGTATCTGGGAAGTCGAGACTGGCCGCTGCCTCCAGACCTACAACGTTGGTGCCATCGTGCACAAGGTCGTGTGGAATCCAAACCGCGACCACCAGTTGTTGGCTGTCGCTGCCGCCAAGAAGGTGTTCCTGATCGCCACGGGCACGGGCAGCGCCGACCAGACCGAGCTCACGAACGCTCTCGTGGGCGACGCCGACGACTCCATCTCGGCCGAGATCAACGGCGACGGCGAGGAAGTTGTGGTGGACGAGGACGAGGCAACCGTGGATGCCGACGCCGTGAAGAAGAAGATGCCAGTGACCTGGCGCTTCTACAGCGGCACCAAGGACAAGCACAAGATGCAGCCGAACGCGCGTCCGTGGCTCGAGCGCCGCATGGGCACGGGCATCCGTATCGTGCTCCACCACACGTCGGATGTCAAGGACATCACGTGGCACCACAAGGGCGACTACCTGTCGACCATGACGCCAGGCGCCAACGCGTCCGCCGTGCTCATCCACCAGATCTCGAAGCGCCGCACGCAGAACCCGTTCACCAAGAGCGTTGGCCAGGTCCAGGCTGTGCTGTTCCACCCATCCAAGCCGTTCTTCTTCCACGCCACGCAGCGCCACGTGCGCATCTACAACCTCGTCAAGCAGGCCATGGTGCGTCTCCTCCTCTCCCTTTTGTTGGCGTTGGCGCTTTCGTGTTGTCTAACCCTTATTTTTTTGCTTTCGTGATCAGGTCAAGAAACTTTCTTCGGGCGTGAAGTGGATCTCCAGCATGGCGGTGCATCCAAGCGGAGATCACTTGATCATCGGCAGTTACGATCGGTACGTCGAGCTGATGATTCTTTTTTTGTTGGCGTTTCGTTGGATTTGCGCTCACAAAAAATTGGTGTTTTCGCAATGCAGTCGTCTCTGCTGGTTCGACTTGGATCTGTCATCCATGCCGTTCAAGACGCTCAAGTACCACGAGAAGGCCGTGCGCTCCGTGGCGTACCATGCCAAGTACCCGCTCATGGCCTCGGCCTCGGACGACGGCACCATCCACATCTTCCACGCCATGGTTTACTCGTACGTTCTGCTTTGGCTTCGCTTTGCACTTCGGGGCTTCAAGTTGCCACTTGAGCCTCGATGATTGGTTTTGCGATCTTTGAATCTGATTATGGGATGGACTTGTGTGACAACAGGGATCTGATGAAGAACCCACTGATTGTGCCGCTCAAGATTCTCCGCGGCCACGAAGTGTCTGGTGGTCTCGGTGTCATGAGTGTCGCCTTCCACCCTGTGCTGCCTTGGGTTGCCACGGGCGGCGCCGACGGCTCCATCCGTCTCTTCCAGAACATCCACTAGGGAAGCATGGGGTGAATACTGAACCCAGCCCATCGCTGCTTCCAATGCACGTCAGATACTGTCAACTTATCTCCCGAAATAGAAGAACATTCACACACGCACATGTGCATGTCTGCGTCTACTTGTATGTACTTCATCGCACAATGGTTGCTTATTCTGAGACTGTTGCAACAAGATTCCTGGGTGGTGATCGCACAAGAATCGGAACAGGCGAGATGCGAAGACCACGACAGTTTTCAGTTCGTTCATTTGATACCAGACGCAATAAACGCAAATGCAACACATACGAAATCTACTACTGTATCTGCCCGATGAAGGCGAGGGACTCCTGCTCGCTCGTTCAATACAGCGGCCAGGATCGTCAATAATAAAGCGGCCGACACCATCTCTTGCTGTCGGAGATAGGCGTCGACACTTACTTCTTGCCGTATCCTGGAATGCGGAAGAATGAGGACTTCTTCTGCGTCGGCTGAGGTGGCGGAGGGTAGTTGCCGTACTGCACTGGGTACTGCTGTGGCTGGTTGCCGTACTGAGGCTGCTGTCCGTACTGAGGCTGCTGTCCGTACTGAGGTTGCTGGGCTCCGTACTGAGGCTGGTTGTTTCCGTACTGTGGCTGGTTGTTGCCGTACTGAGGCTGGCTCGCACCGTACTGCACTGGGTACTGCTGCTGTGGTGGCGCCGACTGGCCGAAGCTGCCGCGGCTGTTGAAGCTGCCGCTGCTACCGAAGCCGGTCGTGGGCTTGCCAAACGCGCCGACGGGCTGCTGCTGCTGTTGCTGCTGAGGGTAGCCGAAGCCGTTCTGGGGAGGGTACGTCTGGCCGTACGGGTAGTTGGCAGGCGGGTACTGTGGCGCTGGCTGGTTCTGCGGCGCCATGTTCTCCTCATCGCTGTTCTTGCGGGCGCCCTTTTTCAGGGGCAGCTTGTTCTGGTTGTACAGCGTGCCGTGGGTGGCCTCGCCATTGTCGTCCAGCAGACTCGCGCCATCCACGCGGCCCTTGCGCTCGAGCACCGTCTCGTCGCCGAGAAGCACCTTGTCCGACTTCTTCTTTCGCAGGAATCCAACCATCTTGCTTGTGTGTGCAAAGGGGAGATTGTCGAGTGCTCGTAGGGTTTTGTTGGTTGTGTTGGCGTCGGCGTCGAAGAGCAGGACCAACAAAAAGCGCGAGTGTGTTGTCGGGCACTTACACTGGTTGGGCCGGCGCTGCAGTCGTCAGAACGCGTGGCAGCGAGTGAGGTGGGGTGACGCGAGTTGTTTTCGTTGGCGAAAACGCGGACTGCTCCATCCCGAGCAACAATCCGAACCAATCCGACCGGAGCGCGAGCGGAAAAGCACGGGCAAGGTTCAGTCAGCCCATGCCGCACTGGTGTCTCCCACACTGGTGCTCTCTACCCCGTTTTGTTGGTTTTCTAGGCGTCACAGCCAAGTCTCAAAGGGAGAGGCTGTCCCTTTTTGCACCCAGTTGGACTCGGCTAAAATGCGGGCAGACTCCGGCGACTTTTCTCAGACTGTGATTCTGCAAGTTCTCTCGCTGGATGTTTGGGATCTTGCCTCTTGCCAAACACACCAGTTTGGCTCGAAAGGAAAAAAAACCTCGGACAGATGCAACTTGAAATCGAGCGTGGTTAGGGCGAGAGGGCTGCTGACACCGCGCAACAAGTCTGATTCTGGCCGCCCCGTCGTCACGTTGTAGATCTGCGGGTAGGGCACTGGGTGACATCCGCTGACTTGAGGCACACCGTGACAAAGATTCTGTCCAACTGCGAGCAACCGTAACCACGTAACCCGAGGTCCATTCACAGGTCTCTAGATTCCGTCAGATTCAGCGGATATAGCCTATCACAGGTTCAAACTCGCTCCGACCGGAATGGGATCTCAGCACCATGAAGCCTCAATCGTTCGCCGAAAGCAACCAAAGCAAGCAACCTCTAAAACATGGACGACGCTGTACATTCGTTTAAGTTACACGGTTCATGGAGCGGTTTACTGTCCGGCTACACGAGCTGGAGGAGGCCACAGCAGCGACCAGTTGCTGTCCTTCCTCGGGTGGATACTAGAGAGGTCCTTCCTCGGGTGGATACTAGAGAGGTCTGCGCACCTAGAAGGTGAAGGTGTTGCCCATGAATTCGCTCACGAGCTCCTCCATCAGCGCCACGTTTTCCATGTAGGTGTCGTAGTCCATGTGCCATGGGTCGGGAACGTCGCGCGACAGCGTGCACAGTGAGGCCTTCATATCTTTTATCCGAGGGAACATCTCGAGGACCTTGTCACGATGGCCCATTGAGACACACACGATGTAGTCGGCTTCTTCGCACATCTCCAGCGTTAGCAGTCGCGAGCGGTGCTTGGATAAGTCAATCTGGTACTTCTTCATCACGTTAATCGCGTGTGTGGAGGCGGGCGAGCCTTGCTTGTCGAACACGTCGGTGATGCTGCGTAAACAGAGATGGCATTATTCTTCCAAATCCTTTGGCTTCATCAGTACACGATCAACTTACGCAGCAGAGTGGATGCGGATGCCTTTCTCTTCTTGCTTCTTGCGGTCCATGTTGGTGCGGCGCTTGAGCCATTCCAGCGCGAACAGCTCCGCCACGGGCGAGCGACACGTGTTGCTCGTACACACAAAGAGCACGTTCATCTTGCGTCGATTGCGATGGCTTCAGGGATATCGTGCACTTCTTCACGGTCGCCCTTCGTTTTCTGTTCTTCTTTTTCTCGTCCGACTTGTTGGACGACTTGAGTAGCTGTGATGGCACGCTTGGTACAAATGCAATGCGCCCCGTGCAGCAAGATGGATACTGCTCACGCGCGCTGAGTCTCTCTTCTTCACCGAATGCTTCCACGCCGGCTTCGTTGACTACTAGAAGCCGCAGGCCAACCGAACGAAGACGAACGATCGCGCTTTGCCAGTCGTCGCCTGCGCTGCCCCACTTTTTTGCTCCTCTTCACCAACTTTTCAGCCAAAAAAGTGGGCGAAAAATCACAAGGCAAGGGAATTACCGGTATTACACCGGTATCTCCTTCTCCCGACTGTCCTCTTGAGGTCATTGCAAGTGCAACCATCCTAACAGCAAATGCGCAATCTGAAGTTGGTTTGTTCCTGTTGGACCAAAAAGGCTTTTTTTCCAACATGAGTTTGGGGAAATGGCTTTTTGAACATTGGGTTTGAGCTTTGTTCGCTATGCTAACGAAGACGCGGGTCACTACAGTGAACGCTTACTGGTCAAACGTGCGGATCACGGACGCGTACGGGAACGGGCCGAGGAAGTGGCTGGTGTTCTGCTTCTTGGTGGACTCCTTGACGAGCGAGTAGTCGAGATCGTCGAACTGGTCGGCGTTGGCCGCGTACGACTGCGGGTCCCATTCGATGTCGAAGCTGTTGACGAAGAAGCCCTGGAACTGGGCGATCCACGCGCGCAGAGCCTCGTACGGGATGAAGTAGAAGCCGCAACGGTCCGTGTCGTTCTCCTTGATCTCATCCTGAACAGGACTGTAGAACAGGGAACACAAGTGAGTGGTTTGCATTAAATGAGGGTGGCTGGGCAGGAAGAGCGTACCGGAGAGTGCGGGCGATGTCCACTTCAAGCATGGGCTTCAGGCAGATCTCACGGGAGAGGTGCTGCTCGGCCGAGTACTCCCACAAGCACATGACGCTCATGCGGTCGCCCCAGTCGGTCGTGTTGCGGACAAAGTACACGAAGTCACCATCAGTCTTACACTGCGCGGCATCCGTGCACTTCAAGTGCAGCGGCTGCACGTTGGTCGTCGCAAAGATCTTCGTCTCTTCGGTCAAACACGCCTCCACGCCAGCGTTGTACGTTTCGTTGCTCTCGGTTGCAGCGCGACGGCCGTTGATGCCTTCGTTGCCGCACTGGTACCAGTTCACCGGGCTATCGCACACAAAAAACTGCATGTTAATGATCCGCCGTCGAGGTGAGAAGTGGATCAACCAGCGTACGTACTTGTAGCTGTTCGGGCAGACCGTACGCTCCTCCCAGTCGGAAACCTCTTGCATCCAGTAAGCCAGCGAGTGGCTTCCCTGGCGCGGGCCATCCGACCAGGAGTTCTTCACGATCAATCCACCGGTGAATCCATCACGTGTACGGTAGGCATCGTTGTAGCCGACGAGAAGCTACAGCACGCACAATTCGCATCAGTGAATGCAGCCCGAAGCGTCAGTTCGTGGGATATTCGCTTGCCATCGCGTGACCTCCTTCAATCGACATGCCGCGGTGACTGAAGAACTCGCCTTCCATGTTGCGGTTGTTGCCACCCTTGAGAGGCACGCAGCATGTCGTCATCGACATCTCCGGTGGGCACAACGTGCAGTGGTCAGGCTGGCAGTGCGGGTCGTTTGCGAACGATCCGATGCACGGGTAGTAGTGCGTCGTCATCGCAACTGGCGTCGAGAGCGGCATGGCCTGGTTCTTACGGTACAGGTGCTCGCGAACAGACATGTCCTCATACTTCGTCTCCATGCTCTGTATGATGGGACGCGTCAGTACTGCGATGAAGTAAGAAGCAAATGAGGCAAACGGGGAGCGCACCTTGACGTCAAACTTGAGTGGGTTCTTCGCGCGAGCCGGCTCCATTCCGGGGCACAGCGTGTCGTTTCCATCACGCGTGTAGTACGTGCAGACAGACTGCGGGAACACCGAGTTCTTGAGTCCTTCGCGCAGGTAGTAAAGCACTGGGACTTCGCCGCCCTCCGTCGAGTTCTCCCAGACCGCGTCACCAGCAACACGGCAATCTTTTTGCTGGGGTGAGTCCTCCGGGCCAGTACACAGCTTCAAGATTTCGGCACCGTACGCCTGCTCTGAGAACGCGACATACTCGTCTTCTTCGAGCCACCCGTTCTTGACGCCGTTCTCGCGGTACGACTGCTCCAAGAAGCCGACAGTCGCAAAGTCCCAGCACGTACCACGCTGCGCCTGGTCCTGGCGAGGCGTGACGTAGTCGACAGCGAACTTGGACGGCAGCATCGCCATGGGCAGGCGGTCAACCTTGCCCACAAACTTGGGGTCCTTGTGGTTGCTGGTCGCAGGCGCACTGCAACGTCCACACCATCCGCATCAGTCAGTAATCCATTCCAAGCACTCGTGAGAATGGCACCAAACGCACAGGTGTGGCAGCACCGCCTTGGTGCCGACCTCGGCCTCGAGGCGCGCGATGGTGTTGTGCATCGAGATGCACGTGCCCACGAGCGCCACCACCGCGACGCCATTCACCACGTAGAAGAACGTCGGCTTCTTGAAGAAGCTGCGCTTGGTGCGCGTGTGCTGCGAGCGAGACGGCAGCACGTCCTCTGTCACACGCCAGCAGCTCCATCAGTTCGTGGGCTCTCCATCAATCACTGCAGCATATCAATCAAACGCACCGGTCTCCGACCCATACTGCAGCAGCGGGCTGCGGTCGCGCGCGCTGTTTCCGCGAGCCATCCTGGGTCAATCAATCAGTCGCTCGGTC
Source organism: Pythium apleroticum (assembly GCA_023337875.1). NCBI lineage: Eukaryota > Oomycota > Peronosporomycetes > Pythiales > Pythiaceae > Pythium > Pythium apleroticum. The sequence goes on along the minus strand of JAADXN010000139.1, from coordinate 26,589 downwards.
GTCGGTGTGGGCTTGGGCTCTTGCCGGCAAATGCGCGAATGGCAAGCGGTGTGCAACAGCGGATCGTGGGGCGGAGCAGCGCAGTACCGTAAGATACCGTGCAATTCATGAACACACACACAACCCTTTTGCATGCCGACAGGAAGACACGCCTGGCGGTTGTTGACGAATGAAGAGGAGAGATGTGGGTGGATTGGGGCCAGGGGATCCGCCGGTGTGGCGGCGACGGATTCTTGTGGGAGTCACGGAGGGGCGCGAGTTGCTGGGCGAAGTGAATTCTTTGTTGGTGCCACCTCTTGGACCAAGAGTGGGATCCTTGATGACGTCGCCTCGACTGCGCTTCATGACATCCCTCCTTCATCGTTTTGGTTAGACCTGATCAACCTACTCACCCCTCCCCACCACTCCCGCCTCATTGATCCCCACAAAAGCGATCCAAACATCGGTTCCGGCCTTCTGATTGGTTAGATGTGGACGACGCTTCCGGTCGTGGTGTTGAATCAGGGCAAGGGATAATGAAAACGGCTGAAGTGGTGGCACCAGCTACTCTGGATGGTGGCGCGACAGCAATTTGCACCCATCTGGTGTGAACCCATCCACTTTGGATCGCGAGTTCAAGAACAGAAAGCTGAGCAGCCTGGAACAAAATGGCGGGGCGGGTACGGAACACTTTGGCGTGGTTACGTTCCACAGCAACCCGATCCTGTTACGATCGACATCGGGTTACGGTCCTTGGTGCTGCTGCTGCTCAGTGAAGAGCTGGAAGTCGGCGGCGATGGTCTTGAGGTGGGCGATGCACTGCTCTTTGGCTCGCTCGATCACCTGCACGCAAACGCAGTGAGTCTCCATCCGCTAATTAGAAGGCATGAGGTCCAAGCGGCTTCGTACCACGTCAGTAGCGCCGGTAATATGGATCTCTGCGTCGTCGGCCAGTCGTCGGCAGCTCTCGATGGTGCTCGATTTGCCGAGCGTCGACGGCCACGGGCCTCGGTATCGCACGTTCGCACACGTGATCGCGTCGATGCGCTTCATGTGGATGCCTCGCTCGCCCAGCAACTTGCCAGGAAAGTTGAATTTTCGAGACAAAATCACCTGCATGAACAAACCCGTCAGTACAGTTCTGGTACATCTCAAGCAACCTCTGCAAGCCGGGAGCATTCGCACCTCGCGAGGAATCACGTCTACGATCTTGAGTCGAATAAACGTGAATGGGGACGACTGGCTGCCGCTCTGATCACCGTCGCTTCGACTAGTCGAGTCTGGGATCGCTGCAATCCCCAGCTTCTTCATTCGCCGCCCCTCGGCTTCGTACGCACGGCCTTGCTCTTCGGAGCCTTTCATCAGCAGGCACTTGCCGATTTGTTCTGAGCAGCAGTAGCCACATTATCAGGGGTTTTATTCGTGCCATGAGGGAACTACTCCGTCACAGCCCTTACCAATGCAGTGACCGACATCACGCGAGTCCGGAAACCACCTCTGCCGAATCTCCCTTGCGGTCTCGTAGGCCTCGATGGCATCGTCCCACCGCTCTTGATCTCTGAAGACTCGTGCCAAGTTTATGTACATGCGGGCTGCTCTGGGGCTGTGGTCAGCATCGAAGCGGTTGATCACTCGGACAGCTTCGCGGATATATTCCTCGGCGCCTCTCCAGTCCCCCTACAGACCCACGCACGCTTGATCAGTTTTCTCTATCAGAAGAAAGAGTGAGCTTACATACCTTCAAACGCTTCAGATTGCCGATATTATTCAGCGTTGCAGCGGTCTCAAAGCTCGAATTTCCCAACGCCGATCGCCGGATGGCAAGAGCTCGCGTGTACAAGCCTTCAATCTCGCCCAAAATGCTTGCATTCCGAGTCTCCCTGCGTTGAACAGTTTTGGGATTCAGCGAAACGTGCCATATTTGCGTCAGGCGTGAGCAACGCAATACTCACATGATCTTCGTCTGCTCGACGCGTGAAATGAGGAAGAGCGCCAAGTTGTTGAGACTCTGTGCCACATGCGGATGGCGTGGTCCCAGTGTTGCCTCTCGAATCCGAAGCGAGTGTCTGTACAGCCACTCGACCTTGCGGGTGTGGTCCTCTGTCGATACGTCGGTGGTTGGAGTTGATGTCGAATATGCATCCGATACAGCAGACGATGACGCCTGCGATTGCTCGTCCAATTGCTTGTGTTTCCACGGCTCCTTCGTTGTTGTCTTGCCACGGTTGCGGAACGCTGGCGGACGCTTGTTTGGGTTTGAGTTTTTGTAGAAGTTTGCGAGGTTGTTCATACTTGTGGCGTAGTCGGGATGGTTCTCTCCAAGGACCCGGCCGCGCACTTTCAGCCCAGCATTCAGCAAGCGCTCAGCGTGACGCAACAGCCAAACGTTGTACGCCATGCAACCCCATCCTGAGCTGAGGCAGATCCCAAACTGGTTCAATACTTCAGCGACTTGTGCGTTTTCGCCCCAGCCGAGTACATCCCGCTGCAGTCGAAGCACCTCGAGGTAGTAGTATTCGCCGGCAATCCAGTCCGCGCTGTCACATGAGGCGTAGCCGAGGTCGATCAAGAGGAGGATCTCGAGCCCGATCAACTCCTTCACGCCTGGGCACGAGCAGTCGAGTTTGCATTCCGTCGCTGGCTCGTACTCTTCATATGAAGGGAAGCCATCGAGCACGCCGAGCGGGCGATCGTGTTTGACCTCGTCGATGTCCCAGAGCAGGTTTGCTGGATCATTTTCGGAGCATCCGCACGTACAGTAGAGCGACCTGGTTTCGCGGGCCATCTGCAAGCAGCTCGAAAGAAACTGAAGACGGCGCTTGGGCTCGATTCGAGTGCGAAAGATGAAACGCGACCGCGTCACGAGATTGCAGTAAATGAGCGCATCGACCAGTGCTGATTTGTCGAAGAGAGCGCGGCACTTCGAAGCTTCTGGTGCTGCTGACGATGATTCTGCCGGTGAGAAGCCCTCACAATCCATCTCTTGCTCCAGTTGCTGCTCCTTTTCTTGCCGTCGTAAATCACGCATGCGATCGATCGACTGGAGCGTGAGCAGTCGTCCTATTCGAATCGCAGACTCGATGTTCGCTCGCTCGCTGTCAAAGTGACTCAAGTCACCATCATAACGATAGGAATGGGATGCATTCGCCACGACCACACAGTAGTGGCGGATGAAGCGCCGGCGCCACGTTAGCACGACTTCTCGACCTAGCTTGATCGACGTTTTTTCGTTGTCTGGATAGGATGGATCTCCAAGTCGAGACGCCTCTTCTTCCGCGAACAGTTGAATCAGGTTGTGCATACGATACCGCTTTGACCCAACATCGTACTCGACGAGTGACCATTGATGGAGCTGCTTTAACGCGCTTGACGCCGAAGCAACTTGGTCAACAAATAAACATCGTATCAGCCAAGGCAACCGACGACAAACAGTGCGTGCTCGTACCTGAAACTGTGCGTGCTTGTGCTTCTTCTGGGCTTTCATAGTCGAGCAAATTGTACGAGTCTCTCGTGAAGACACCATCATTGTCATGCGTGAACCCATCAGCTTCAGCTAACTTTGTGCCGAGCCCCGTCGTTGATTCAACGTCATCGTCAAAAAGCTTGTTACTCGAACGCGAGTAAATGGACGAGAACAGTGAGGTCGACGTCGCAGATGAAGTCGATGTCGAGTTGGAATGCGCGATGGATCGAGCGGTCAGCGACTTCGTGCCAGATAACGTGTCCAAGACTGCTTCCACTGCAGCGATATCAAACGTGCCACGGAAGAATCCGAGTGCCATGAATGCAAGTTGGAGTGGCTCTTCGAGGTGTGAGAACGACGACCGGATGCAGCGATCAACACATTCACGCTGCCCGACTTGATTGAGTTCCTTCATAGCCTCGAGGCGATGCTCATCTCCCTGTGGCACGAATAGCGTCAAGCTGAGCAACTCTAATGATCCATAAAGCTCAGCCTTGTGCATCATACCTCGAGATCGCCGATCATTTGGTCGGGGGTCACCGTAGATCTGGCGTTCGCCAACGCTCGACCAACAATTCGAATCGCGAGGGGTAGGCCGCCGCATAGCCGAGCCAGTCTCTCTGCAGCAGCGGTGGCGCACCCTGGGGCCATAAGCCGCAGCAAGTCTACCTGGAACACCCATGCCATAAAGTTAAGGATTGTTCAGGGGGGTAACCAGCAGTTTCAATCATTCTTACCGCCAAGTGAATTGGTAGTTGCGTGAGTGAGAGCGAGTACGACGTCACATTTGGGAGGTGTGGGATCCGTCGCGACGCGAGAAGCAGTCTGAGCCGAGGTGCCAACGCGACCAAACGACTCAAGAACTGTTGCGTCTTCGCTTCATCCTCATCCAGAAGTTCTTCTGCCTTGTCGAGAATCAACAAACAGTGGCGAGACCTACACGAAAGGGTCAGTACTCGTACCCAATTTTGTTGGAGAGATCAACTTCTTACCCGATTTCCGCGAACATCTCCTCATCGGTCTCCGCGGCTGCGATGCCCATGCACTGTGCGATCGAATAACGAACGCTCGACAGCTTCTGGCCTTCGAGGTCAACGTAGAAAACTCCATCCGGAAAGAGCCGCCGACTATGTGCAAAATGTGCTACAGCGATCACGAGTGACGACTTGCCGATGCCTGGCGCTCCGATGCACGTCGTGACAGAGTGGTCTTTGAGTGATTTGACCAACAAATACGTCTCGATGCCACGCCCAATAAACTGCCATCGAGCAAAGTAGCGGTATGAGTAGTCGGCATTTCGACGAGATAGCAACTTGGGAACAAGTGCCGTACCTGTCCATGCAAGGATGGAATCCTGTTCTTGGTCTGGACTGTGTGATCTTGCAGTTGGCCGTCTGGGATTTCGCCGAAGAGAACGATATCGTGTGCGTTTGGTCGCCCGTCACCGCCCAAGAGCAGGAACTTGGAGGACTCGTCATGAGGATACTTCAATACATGCCCTTTGCAGCAGCACTGGTCCGGCTGGTGATGTGTGTGGCGTGATCCCGCTTTGCGCCACGTACAGTCTGGCTCATGGAGATGGCTAACACACACAACGAGTTAGCACTTGACGAAGCTGGATATGGAAGAGGTCATCGTACGCGCAGCAGCAGACTCCTCGCTTGGGTGACGGTAGCGTGCGCACAAACGCGCGAGCAACGTCGAACGCCGTTTGCACGGTGTTGCCGGAGAAGAGTGACAAGTAGAAGTGCTTGGCAAACATCGTTGCAGACGCATCGACAACTAGTGAGTCGGAGTGCACCTTCATCATCATACAGAGAGAGATATCAAAATCAGTCAGAATTTTTTCTGATGGACATGCACGAATCTCAACGTACAGCGACGACGTGGGCGATTCCCGCTTCCAAGAAAACCTTCGCGACGTTCTCGCTGTGGCACGAGTTGACGAACACCAGTTGCGTCTCAGTCTGGCGGATTCCGTTTTGACTGTCTCCTCCGGCAAACGTCAAGTCCCGCAGGATCTCAGGCGTGACGAGATGCGTGCAGCCGATCCTGTCTTCGAAGCACAAAGCTGGTTTGGCGCCGAGGCCATGGCCGGAAAAGTGAAGCACCTACACGTAGAAATGCGTGGATTGAGTTGGTTGAGCGTGTGGTGTGCCTTCGCTTCACACGCTATATAGTAGAACTTACTCGACAGGTTGATGCAGTCATGACGCGGCGCAAAACATCGGCAGTCGCGACTTCAAACTGCACGTGGATGGATTTGTGGCGGATGTCGTGGAGAAGCGAGTTGGTGATTGCGCGTCGCTCAGCTTCCAGGTCCAGCTTCTCCATCGTGTACAGGCGCTTCCCATCCCGAATCACAAGCGGCGCTGCATGGAGCACGACCAGATCAAGGGCAGTCTTGGACTTTGATGGAGGTGGCTGTCGGACTTCTGGTACAGTGGCTGCAGATGCAGTAGCTGGTGCCTCCGGGGCTGCCGCAGGCCCATTCATCAGCGAACGCACGGCGCTCAGGATCCGCGCGCGGTGGCCGAACGCCGCGATCCCCAGGTCATCGCGCAGCACGTCGTTGCTCAGCTCGGGAAGGATATCTACATTTCGACGCATGAGCCACGACCAAGATAGAGACAAAATGGCGTGGGGATTGTCATAGCGCACCTCCAGCAATATCATTGGAACGGAAGACCTTCAGAACGCGGTATCTTCGTGAGTACATCGCATGGAGAAGTCGACTAGTGGGAGCTGTGGATCCATACCTCTGTATACTGTGTGAAGCCAGCGCCGGCGAGCCATGTAGCGACGTCATCGCATGACCAATTCCGCCAACCTGCATCCATTTTCGTTGGCGCATTGACTCAAGTCATCGATCGTATAGATCCTACGGCTGCAGTACATAACAAGCTCAGCGACTAAGCCGGAACATGCTTTCGTAGAGGTTTTTTGACACAACTTTCACGAAGACACCCACTGTGGGCTTCAATCGAGTATTTGTTGCTGCAGGTTAACTGCGTTTGGTAGCCACTTGACACAAGATAAACGGGTTCGACATGAAACCCATTGCCGGTCAGACAAACCCGTTTACAAAAAAGAAACGGCTGAGCTTCTTGAATTTTACAGATCCAACCCACGGCCGAAAGAAATCAGTGGGGGTTCAAACGAAATCTTGCAGCCAATCAGATCGTGGGTCATCCGTTCATAGATATAAAGAGGTGTAAAGCACCTTTCTCATCCCGGTATGTGAAGGTGGCCAGAAATATATTATACAGGTATGCATTCTTGGAGTCCTGATTTGGGGTTAGGGAAGACACCGCGAAAGTCACTTTGGCCAACCCGTTTTCCATTCGCCAACTTTTCCCCTTGAATACCGGCTGTTCTCAAACCCGTTTCCCGTTTCACGGGTCGGCCCGTTGCTTTGGCAGCCTGAGTTGGCTCCGTTTTTTCCAAACCGCAGATCTGCTCCCAACCACTGGGGCAACGGACGAAGAGGCCGGTGAGACAGCGTGGAAGCGACGCCTCCATCTCAAGCGAGTACGCGGCACGCACGCGGCGCCCATTCACGCGCTCAGTACGCAACACGCAGAGGAAGGGAGAGAGCGCCAAGAGGCTACGTTAAGAGAGAGGCGCTAGAGGAGAAGGGTGTGGAAGTTGCAGTCGCGTACGGTTGAAGGCGCCTTCGAACGAGCATGGCGCGCGGAGACAACAGCGATACTGACAATGACGACAGCCAAGCGCTGCGGCTGCAGAAGCGCCAGTGCGACGAGGCCATGGCGCTCGTGAACGCCGGCGTGGCGCTGCAGAACGCGACGCCGCCAGACGCCGCCGGCGCGGAGGCCAAGCTCAGCAAGGCCGTCGAGATCATGGAGGCCGCACTCGAGATCGAGTTTCCGACGCCCGAGGAACGCGAGGCGAGCCAGCGACTCGCCAACAAGATGACGCGCTACGTCAACATGATCCGTAGTCAGCTGGAGCGCAGTGCGACGGCTAGCGCTGCTGGCGGAAGCGGCAGCGGCGCGGCGACGCACCTCGTGCGTCACAACATCATTGAACTGGACAAGCTGCCTGAGATGTACAACCCAGTGATAGAGCTCATGAACAAGTACGTGGATACCCTCGACGGGGATACATGCGATGATACACTGACACGATGGCTTCAATCTGTAGCTCGTCGGCGATTGGCGACATCTTCGACTCGCTCAAGAAGACGTTTGGCTTCCAGGAAGCCAGTGTGTTGAACCAGAAAGAGCATTTGCTCTTGCTGCTCACCAACTTCAAGGAGCAATCCGAGGAGGACACGCCTGGCGGCGCCGACGATGCGCGCGGTGGCAAGCGTGACGCGCAGCGTGAACTGGAGTTGGCCAAGTTGGGCATCACACGCTTCCATGGTCGTGTGTTCGCCAACTACGTCAAGTGGTGCAAGTACGTCTCCACGACGCCCGCGTTCACGAGCGACCCGCTGGTGGACATCGCTCTGTTCTTCTTGGTGTGGGGTGAAGCTGCCAACCTGCGTCAAGTGCCTGAGTGCTTGTGCTTCATCCTGCACAACATGCTCCCGCAGGCGTCGTCTCGTGGTGGCGACAAGCAGCCAGGAGACTTCTTGGTTGAAGTGATTCGCCCTCTTTACGCCGAAGTGAAGAAGGACAACGACAAGAAGACGCCCAAGGGCGACCGTGCGTCGCACACGGAAATCCGAAACTACGACGACTTCAACGAGTTCTTCTGGAACAAGAAGTGCCTCAAGTACAACTTGACGTCGCTGGCCGAGGCTTTCGGTGAACTGGACGCGAAGGGCAAGCCCAAGACAGTGAAGAAGACGTTCCTGGAGCGACGCACGTGGCTGCGCGCGCTTCTGTCGTTCCGTCGCATTTTCCTGTTCAACTGCGCCCTGTTCTTGGCTGTGGTCGGTTTCTCGATGAACATGGTGCTGTTCTGTCCGGACACTCCGATTCTGTACGGCCAGGAGGTCTCGAACGGACTGACGCGTGGCTTCACCGTGTTCGGCAAGAACCTCACGATCGACGACATCCACGGCACCATGGCGTACACGGAGAAAGAAAGCGACGGTGTGAACAATGGTTTCACGGAAGAGGGGTCGAAGGATCCAGAGAAGCCGACGTGTATCATCCCGATGTTGGCGACGTGTCTTGGCGTCGAGTACACCGGAGACGAGTTCGACACGATCCCGCTGGACTTCAAGGCGCTGCTCACTGTCGTCCCATTCACATCGTGTGCTCTTCAGACCAGTGGTCGATGTGGGTGCTACGTTGAGTTGCTTGACCGTTGCTTCACGCAAGCGGGAGACACCGAAACGCGTACCTCATTAGAAGGTGCTGACGGAGACAAGACTGGCCCACTTGCGACGATCAAGTATGATCAGTCCATGTGTATTCCGAAGTGGAAGAAGGCTGCGATGGACATCGTGAAGCTTCCTGGTCCCGGGCGCCTCAACTGTGACATTTGCCAGCTCGATCTCAAGAGCCTCATCAAGAATGGACGGGTTGGAGATCTGATTTCCGGTTTGATCAGCGTTGGCAAAGGAGAGCCGATCAAGCTGAGTACGTCAGGCGAGGGTGATGAGTTCACCATTGACACGACTTCGATCCCTGCGGAGCGTCAAGATCAAGGAGCCTTGGCGATGATGCTGGGCATGGCCATGGTCGCGCTCATTCTGGTGTGCGAGTTCATGAACAAGATCACGTCGGCCATGGCTTCGGTATACGTCGGCCGCTCGCTTCCAGTGCCGTTCAAGACGTTCTGCCGCTACACGTGCTTCTGGTTGTTGCTGTTCGTGATCAAGTTGACGTTCGACTACCAGTTCATGGTGAAGAACCTCGTGGAAACGTCGCTGTTCATCTGGTATGCTCGCGAAGAAGATTACCTCGAGTACTCCAACTTCATGCTCCAGATCACGTTCCACAACATCGCCTACATCTTCTTCCTCTGGATCCCGGCGTTCTTCGTCTTCATGTACGACGCACAGATCTTCTACGCGATTCTGTCGGTGATCTTCGGATCCTTCGCCGGCTTCAACCTTCGCATCGGTGAGCTGCGGTCGTTCCGCGTTCTCCGCATGTCGTTCAAGTCGATTCCACGCAAGTTCAACCGCAAGATTGTTCCAAACATCGTGGATGCCAGCGACGACGACTCCAAGAAGAAGAAAAAGAAGAAGACCAAGAAGGGAGACGCTCCGGCTGACGAGGAGGATGCGACCATGCCGATTCGAACGTTCGAGCGCATTTCACTGGGCGAAGGTGACAAGCCGTTGACGGTGAAGGCTCAGATGTACTCCAACTTGCTTGAAAGCCAGCAGTACGAGAGCACGACAACGCAGAGCAGTGATGACAATGATCGTCTCTCACGCGTGTCGTCGGCCTCGTCCGCTCTTGGAGCCATCACGGGTGTCTCGGGTGCCGAGTTTGAGCGCACGATTCCGTTCGCCATCGCCTGGAACCGCTGTCTGACTAGCTTGCGTGAAGCCGACGTGATCAGTGACCGCGAACTCAACGTGCTCAGCTACCTCATCGATGCGAAGGGAACGGAAGACCGTAAGCTCTACCCTCCGGTTTTCTTGACTGCTGGAAAGCTGGACGAATCCCTCGATATCATCACTGAGTGCGCTGCGGTGTACGACAAACTGGACACTGAGAAGAAGAAGAAGGAGAAGGCCATGCAGAAGGTTGAGACGACGATGCGTGAGCGATTGCAGAAGGACGATCTGCGCATGGAGTCTGTCATCGGCTCCTACAAGTTCTCGTCTCGTGTGGTGAAGCTTCTTCTCGGCGACGAGCACCGCGACTTGTACGAGTGTTTCGACTTCATGGAAGAGATGGCCGCGCAGCAGACACTACTGCAGGGTCTCAAGCTGAAGAGCGTGGACGAGTGCCGTACTGTAGCTGCGGAGTTGATGAAGTCGTTGCTGGAGGTGCCTCGGGATACGAAGGAGAACGACATCAAGTTCCAGAAGTCGCTGTACCGCGTGATTGACTGCATGGAGTCCGTTCTGAACTCGATGAAGAAGGTTCTCAGCAAGCAGGAAAACCTGGTCCAGGTCTTGAACGACACGCCGCTCAAGCAGCGCTCGTTCTTCTTCCCTGGCGATGCGCAAGGATACGCCAACGTGCAGCTGCACAAGTTGGTCAACTCCGAAGCCGCACTTGACATCGTGTCCCGTGCGTACCAGCTCCTGACGGTGGACAACTTTGATGCTGAGCCCCGCTCTGAGGAAGGTCGTCGCCGCTTGCGATTCTTCGCCAACTCGCTGTTCATGGAGATGCCTGATGCAAAGGCGATCCGCAAGATCCGTTCGCTGACCGTCTCAACTCCGTACTACAGTGAAATTGTCATGTACTCGGTCAAGGAGCTGACGTCGCAGAACGACGACAGCATCAAGCTGCTGTACTACCTGAAGACCATCTATCCTGCTGAATGGGAGAACTTCTTGGAGCGAATCCACGCCAAGGATATGGATGAGGCGCTCAAGAAGAGCCCTGAGGAGGTGCAGCTGTGGGCGAGTTACCGTGGTCAGACGCTTGCTCGTACTGTTCGTGGTATGATGTACAACGAGGACGCCATTCGTTTCTTGCACTGGCTGGAAATCGCGGACAACGAGGTCATGCACCAAGAGAACTGCCAGTGCAACATGTGCAAGCGCCTCGACGAGATGGTTGCCTTGAAGTTCAACTACCTGTGCACGTGCCAGATCTACGGCAAGATGAAGGATGAGCAACGTCAGCAGGCGGCCGATCTGGAGTACCTCCTTCGCAAGCACCCAGGCTTCCGCATTGCGTATGTCGACGGGCCGAAGAAGATGAAGGAGGGCCCACCGAAGTTCTTCTCCGTGCTGATCCGAGCGAATGGCGATCATATCGCTGAGGTGTACCGTGTCGAGCTGCCTGGCGACCCGATCCTTGGTGAAGGTAAGCCAGAGAACCAGAACCACGCCGTGATCTTCACCCGTGGCGAGATGCTTCAGTGTGTCGACATGAACCAGGACGGATACTTCGAGGAGTGTCTCAAGATGCCGAACTTGCTGTCGACGATGGACCGCCACTCGGAGAAGAAGCCGCTGACGATCATTGGTTTCCGTGAGCACGTGTTCACCGGTGGTGTCTCCAACTTGGCGAGCTTCATGTCTATCCAGGAACTGTCGTTCGTGTCGCTTGGTCAGCGAATGCTCGCGATCAACCACGTCCGCCAGCACTACGGTCACCCTGATATCTTCGACAAGCTCTTCGCGATGTCGACTGGCGGAACTGCGAAGGCGTCCAAGGGCATCAACTTGTCTGAAGATATCTTCGCCGGTTTTAACACCACCCTTCGCGGTGGTCGTGTCTCGCACGAAGAGTTCATCCAGGTGGGCAAGGGTCGTGATGTGGGTATGCAGCAGCTCGCACTGTTCGAAGCCAAGCTGTCGTCCGGTGCTGGTGAGTGTGTCACCTCGCGTGATGCAATGCGCATGGCCACTCGTCTCGACTTCTTCCGTCTGCACTCGTGGTTCTACGGCAACTTGGGCTGGTACTTCACCCAGACGATGACCGTGATGGGCGTGTACTTCTTCATCTACGGCAAGGTGTACATGGCGCTCAGCGGCCTCGACACGTTCTTCCTGAGCCGTGGTGGTCTGGGCATCGGTGGAGTGTTGAACACGTCGTGGGCGTTCCAGTTCGGTTTCCTCCTGGTGGTTCCTGTCGTTGCTGTCGTCGGTGTCGAGCAGGGCTTCCGTCACGGTATTACCTACCTGATCTGGAACTGCTTGACGCTCGGCCCGCTCTTCTTCACGTTCCAAATGGGCACGCGTATGCACTACTTCGATCGCACGCTCATCCACGGCGGTGCCAAGTACCGCGCCACTGGCCGTGGCTTCACGATCAAGCACGAAAGGTTTGCCGAGCTCTACCGCTTCTACGCGTTCAGCCACTTCTACCGTGGCCTCGAGCTCGCGTTCCTGCTGCTCGTGTTCCGTGCGTACGGCACGTTCTCTTGGTGTAACTGCTCGTGGGAGACCGACTCCGCCTACTACGACGGCTTCAAGCCTTCCGACTTGGACTGGGAGACTCGTTGTTACGCCAACTTCTACCAGGACTGCGTGCAGCCTACGAACCAGAACTACGGCATCATGTCGTTCTCGCTGTGGATCATCGCTGGTACGTGGCTCTGGGCTCCGTTCGTGTTCAACCCCAGCGGTCTGGACTGGGACAAGCTCATCGAGGACTACAACGACTGGCAGACGTGGCTGCTCACGGCCAACGACTCGGCTCAGAGCTGGCTTGGCTGGTGGACCAGTGAGCTGGACTACTTGGAGCACTCGACTGGCTTCTCCCGCTTCGTCTCGCTCGTCCGCAAGACTCGGTTCTTCCTGCTTGGCTACGGTATCTACCTTCAGCTAGCGTACAAAACGTACTACGTCGCGCAAGACTTGACCGTGACCAAGGGCATGACGTCGTACATCCTGTCCGGCGCGATGTTCATCCTGGCTGTGCTCATGCTTTGCGTTGGCTACATGGCGAGCCGTATCAAGAAAAAGATGACGTTCAAGCAGAAGCGTCTCCGCAAGATGAAGTTCGTGCTGTCGTGCTGCGGCCTCGCGGCGGTGATGGCAAGCTTCATGATCTTCTCGTTCGGCAACTTGGTCGAGATCTTCGTGATCATGGCGATCTTGGTGTACTGGTTCATGCAGGTGTGCATCTACACGTTGCACAGCAGCCACGTCGTCGTGCGCATGCTCGCGCGCACGTACGACCGTGCCATCGGCTGGCTCATCTTCGGTCCGATCCTGTTCGTCGCCATGTTCCTGCCATTCATCTCGTCGTTCCAGCAGCGCGTCATGTTCAACAACGCGTTCACCGCGGGCCTGGAAGTCTCCAAGCTCTTCTCGAACGAAGCCGCCACGTCCACGACCAAGGTTGTCAAGGTGAAGCGCGTCGTGAAGAAGAAGAAGCGCGACGACTAAGCGGGCATGCCACGGCCACGGCCAAGCGCAGTAGGTCGGCTTCATTCGTAGTCAAATCGTGCATTTCATATTCGAGCATCTATCAAAGAGCAATGATCTTTCTTTCACGGAGCGGCTTCCATCAGAAGAATTTGGCGTCAAAACGGGCTAGACTATAACAGCTTCAGATTGACAGCTTCTGGAAGGGAGTTAGACATAGAGATGCCACCTCATTCACTCGTGACGTCTTTCGATGCCGTCGCCTTCTCACACCATTCAAACACCATCGACGACGCATCATGCGGCGTCGTCAACATGACAGAAGCGAAGCCATCTTCGGTTGACTCCTGATACGGGCCAAAGATCGCAGACTGAATTTTCTGGCCCAACACAGACCCGGCCCACTCCGGCAGTAGGGTTCAAGAGACCAAGCCCTAACTTACTCGAAAATATTGACCCCTTCTCAAAGAGTCAGTCCTTTCAAATACAAACTCCAAGTTGTGATGTGGTCGTTGTTAGGGGGTAGGGATATCCAGTGAGGTCATTTTTGAACCACTGATCGTCTATTTGTCGTAGCCAAACGCCATTCACCACAGGGGGTAGGGGAGTCGCATCCATTTTGTCAATGCGCTAAACAGAGAGCCGCTCCAGTCAGCGGCAGTTGTGATCAGAAACTTCCGCACCGCCCGTTTTGTCTTGCCGTTTGTATGTCATCGGGGGTTTCGATCGGTTTTGCGGTTTTTTCCGAGCGCTCTCCTTGGCTGACCCTGTCCTGCTGTTGTTGTGCATCGCAGCTGGCGAGGTCGCTGCGCCTCTGTTTTCCCGTCGCGCTACATCCCACCGTCGCGCCACACAATCGAGCGATCATCCTTCCTCCCCATCGTGCATTGCGGGTCGGTCGACAGAAAATACAGAACAGCCGTCGTGTGCACCAGCAGACCGCGGAATCGGGGACACGCAAGAGGGGAAGGGAGAGAGCGAGTCCAGTCCAGCCTGTGTGAGAACCTTCAGCGAGAAAAGGGGAAAACCAGAAAACGCCAACAAAACGCAAAAGCGGGGGCGGCGTTCACCAACAAAAGCCCAGCGCCGTCGCTTTCGTCACTAGTCTCTCGTCCGGCGGAAGGAAGGAGACGACGAAGCGAAGGCAAGGAAACTCGCCAACCTCGACGCGTGCGTGGATCTACGTAGCTGGCCCAGTGACTGGACGCGCGTAGAAGTCGACGCCGTGCCGCCATGGGACGCCGCGATATGCAGGACAGCGAGAGCATGGGCGTGATGAGCGAGGCGCTCGAGATGCAGCGGCAGATGTGCGACGAGGCCATGAATCTCGTGAAGCAGGGCATGGCAATGCAGAACGCGTCGCCGCCGAACGCGCAGGGCGCCGAGGCCGCGCTCACGCGCGCCGTGGACATCATGGAGCAGGCGCTGGCGATCCGGTACAACTCGGCAGAGGAGAAGGAGGCTTCGGAGCGCCTCAACAGCAAGATGGAGCGGTACGTGAAGATGATCAAGTCGCAGCGCGCGAAGACGCAGGGTGGCGGCCCGGGCGCCAACAAGCGCTCGATGCAGAAGTACAACATCCTGGACTTCGACGGCCTGCCCGAGTTCTACTCGCCCGTCATGCACATGCTGCACAACTCGCCGAGTCTCGGCGACGTGTTCGAGTCGCTCAAGCGCTCGTTCGGCTTCCAGGACAGCAGCGCGGCCAACCAGAAGGAGCACGTGCTCATGCTGCTGACCAACTTCAAGGAGCAGGCCGACCAGTTCGACGACAAGAAGAAGAAGAAGAACAAGAAGAAGGCCGGTCCGGAGGACTTCATGGCCGACTACGACCGTCCGCGCGACCCGCAGCAGGAGATGGACTTCGCCACGCGCGCCATCGACCGCTTCCACTCGCGGATCTTCGCCAACTACGTCAAGTGGTGTAAGTACGTGTCGCAGAAGCCCAAGTTCACCAGCGAGAAGCTCGTGGACATCTCGCTGTTCTTTTTGATCTGGGGAGAAGCCGGTAACTTCCGCCAGATGCCCGAGTGTCTGTGCTTCCTGCTGCACAACATGCTGCCGCAGGCCACGTCGCGTGGCGAGGCCGAGCCGGGCGCGTTCCTGGCCAACACCATTCGCCCCATGTACGCCGAGCTCAAGCGGGACAACGACAAGAAGACGTCCAAGGGCGAGCGCGCGCCGCACCCGCAGATCCGAAACTACGACGACTTCAACGAGTTCTTCTGGACGAAGAAGTGTCTCAAGTTCAACATCACGTCGATCGGCGAGGCGTTCGGCAACTACGACAAGAAGGGCCGCCCGAAGGTCGTGAAGAAGACGTTCAACGAGAAGCGCTCGTGGATCCGTGCGATCCTGTCGTTCCGCCGCATCTTCTTCTTCAACTGCGCGCTGTTTCTGGCGGTGCTCGGTGTCTCGCTCAACCTCGTACTGTTCTGTCCGGACACTCCGATCATGTACGGCCAGGACATCCAGCCCACCGAGTCAACGGAGGTGTTCTCGATCCTTGGCAAGAAGTACGCGCAGCCTTACGGGACGGCTGGCGATGACCTTGAGGACGAGGTTTCGGCCAGCATCGAGGACCCCGTAGAAGGAACGAAGGGATGCATGCTTCCCAAGCTCGCGACCTGTCTGGGTATCAGTGACTACAAGGATTCGCTGTTTGCGACGACACCATTCGACTTCAAGTCGCTTCTGAAAGTGATTCCGTTCACCAACTGTTTGGAGAAGACGTCGGGGCGCTGCCGATGTTACATCGATCTCATCGAGACGTGCTGGAAGCAGACTGGCACCTCTACGAAAATAGGTGACACAACAGAAGGCAGCGCCGCTATCGTGAAGGTGGAGTACGACCAAGAACTGTGTATCCCAACGTACAAGAAGAAGGCTCTCGAAATCCTCGGCGGTGAAAAGGATGGCTACCTCAACTGCGACAAGTGCAGCATCGATCTCAACAGCTTGATTGAGAAGCCGACGCGAGTCGTGGACTTAGTCACGGGTTTGATTAACTTCAGCCGTGATGACAAGGGCGTCTTGGGCATGCTCGGTGGTCTTGCGTGTCTCGGTCTCGTGTGCGTGTGCGAACTGGGAAACCGCTTCTTCTCCGGCTTCGGCGTGGGCTTCGTCGGCCGTTCGCTGCACGTGCCGATGAACGTGTACTGCCGTTACATGTGCTTCTGGCTCGTGCTGTTCTTCATCAAGCTGGTCTTCGACTACCAGTTCATGGTGAAGAGTCTCGTGGAGACGTCGCTGTTCATCTGGAACACGGACAAGACGGACTACCTCCAGTACTCGCACTTCATGATCCAGCAGTCGTTCCACAACATCATCTACCTGCTCTTCCTCTGGATTCCAGCCTGGTTCGTGTTCATGTACGATGCCCAGATCTTCTACTCGATCATGTCGGTTGTCGCCGGTTCCTTTGCGGGTTTCAACCTGCGCATCGGTGAGTTGCGTTCGTTCCGCATCCTCCGTCTCACGTTCAAGTCCATCCCGGGTGTGTTCAACAAGAAGATTGTGCCGAACATCTTTGAGGACCTCACGAAGGCCAAGAAGAAGAAGTCAAAGAAGAAGAAGGCGGAGAAGGACGATCTGCCGATGCCAGACCGCCGTTTCGAGCGCATTTCGATGTCGCAAGGAAGCAAGCCGCTGACGGTCAAGGCACAGAAGTACAGTAGTCTTCTCGAGCAGCGCGACGACGATATCTACAACGAGCTCCGTACGCCGAACGGGAACGATGATGACGCTGCGTCGCAGGCGAGCCGCGCGTCGAACATTGGTTCAATCACGGGCGTGTCGGGTGCTGAGTTCGAGCGCACGATCCCGTTCGCCATGGCGTGGAACCGATGCTTGACCAGTCTGCGTGATGCTGATGTCATCAGTGACCGTGAACTGAACGTGCTGAGCTACCTCATCGACTCGAAGGACACGGTTGGACGTAAGCTGTATCCGCCGGCCTTCTTGACTGCCGGCAAGCTGGATGAATCGATCGATATCGTGCTGGAGTGCCACGCGCTGTACGAGAAGCTGAAGACGGACAAAAAGAAGAAGGACAAGGCTCTGCAGAAGATCGAAATGATCATGCGTGAGCGTCTACTCAAAGACGACCTTCGTGTCGAATCGATCCTCGGTTCGTACAAGTTCTCGTCGCAAGTGCTGCGCATCCTTCTTGGTGAAGAGCACAAGGAGCTGGATGAGTGCTACAACTTCATTGAAGAGATGGCGACGAACAAGCAGATCCTCAAGGGCCTCAACTTGAGCAACCTGTACCAGTGCCGCGCTGCCTGCGCTGAGCTCATGAAGTCGATTCTCGAAGTGCCGAAGAAGTCGACGGAGTCGAGCATCAAGTTCCAGCGCTCGTTGTACAAGGTTATTGACTCCGTGGAGGCGGTGGTCAACTGCTTGAAGAAGGTCCTGTCGAAGCAGGAGAACTTGGTGCAGTTGCTCAACGACACGCCGCTCAAGCCAAACTCTTTCTTCTTCCCAGCCGACACGCAGCACTACGCGAGTCTCCAGCTGCAGAAAATCGTCAACGAAGAAGCTGCGCTCGACATTGTGTCTCGTGCGTACCAGCTCCTGACGGTGGACAACTTTGATGCTGAGCCTCGCTCGGACGAAGGCCGCCGTCGTTTGCGTTTCTTCGCGAACTCGCTGTTCATGGAGATGCCTGAAGCGAAGCCCATCCGCAAGATCCGCTCGCTGACGGTGTCGACGCCTTACTACAACGAAATCGTCATGTACTCGATCAAGGACCTGACGACTCAGAACGACGACTGTATCAAGCTGCTGTACTACTTGCAGACCATCTACCCGTTCGAGTGGGAGAACCTGCTCGAACGTCTGCAGGCGAAGGACATGAACGAAGCGCTGAAGAAGAACCCAGAGGAGGTGCAGCTGTGGGCGAGTTACCGCAGTCAGACGCTGGCGCGTACTGTCCGCGGTATGATGTACAACGAGGATGCGATCCGCTTCCTGCACTGGCTCGAGATCGGCGAGAACGAGCCGATGCACCAGGCTGGGTGCCAGTGTAACAAGTGTGTGCGTCTTGACGAGATCGTTGCGCTGAAGTTCAACTACGTGTGCACGTGCCAGATCTACGGTAAGCAGAAGGACGAGCAGCGCCAGCAGGCCCAGGACATCGACTTTTTGCTGAAGAAGCACCCGACTCTTCGTGTTGCGTACGTCGATGGCCCGAAGAAGGTGAAGGACGGACCGCCGAAGTTCTTCTCGGTGTTGATTCGCGCCGTCGAGGACAAGATCGTCGAAGTGTACCGTGTCGAACTCCCTGGCGACCCGATCATCGGCGAAGGTAAGCCAGAGAACCAGAACCACGCCATCGTCTTCTCGCGCGGTGAGCTGCTCCAGTGTATCGATATGAACCAGGACGGCTACTTGGAGGAGTGCTTGAAGATGCCGAACCTGCTGTCGACCATGGATCGCCACCCGGACAAGCACCCACTGACGATCATCGGTTTCCGTGAGCACGTTTTCACGGGCGGCGTGTCGAGTTTGGCGAGCTTCATGTCGATCCAGGAACTGTCGTTCGTGTCGCTTGGTCAGCGTATGCTGGCTCTGTTCCACGTGCGTCAGCACTACGGTCACCCCGATATCTTCGACAAGCTCTTCGCGATGGGAACGGGCGGAACTGCGAAGGCGTCCAAGGGCATCAACTTGTCTGAAGATATTTTCGCCGGTTTCAACACCACCCTTCGCGGCGGCCTCGTGTCGCACGAAGAGTTCATCCAGGTGGGCAAGGGTCGTGATGTGGGTATGCAGCAGCTCGCACTGTTCGAAGCCAAGCTGTCGTCTGGTGCCGGTGAGTGCGTCATCTCCCGTGACGCCAATCGCATGGCGACTCGTCTCGACTTCCTCCGTCTGCACTCGTGGTTCTACGGCAACTTGGGCTGGTACTTCACCCAGACGATGACGGTCTTCGGTATCTACTTCTTCATCTACGGCAAGGTGTACATGGCTCTCAGTGGCATGGACGCCTACTTCCTGCAACACGGTGGCCTCGGTATCGGTGGTACGCTCAACACCTCGTGGGCGCTCCAGTTTGGCATGCTTCTCGTCGTGCCTGTCGTCGCCGTCGTGGGTGTTGAGTCTGGCTTCCGTCACGGTTTTACGTACTTGCTGTGGAATGTGATGACGCTCGGTCCGCTCTTCTTCACGTTCCAGATGGGCACGCGTATGAACTACTTCGACCGCACGTTGATCCACGGTGGTGCCAAGTACCGCGCCACTGGTCGTGGCTTCACGATCAAGCACGAGAAGTTTGCCGAGCTCTACCGCTTCTACGCGTTCAGCCACTTCTACCGCGGCGTGGAGCTGTTGTTTTTGCTGCTGCTGTTCGCTTGGTACGGCACGTTCTCGTGGTGTAACTGCTCGTGGACGTTGGACGCAGACTTCTACAACAACATCGAGCCGACGGACATCGAGTGGACCAAGCGCTGTTACGCTAACCACTACCAGAACTGTGTGCTGCCGACGAACCAGAACTACGGTATCATGTCGTTCTCGCTGTGGATCATCGCCGCGACCTGGATGTGGGCTCCGTTCTTCTTCAACCCGAGTGGCCTCGACTGGGACAAGATCATCGACGACTACAACGACTGGCAAAACTGGCTGCGCACGACCAACGACTCGGCTGAGAGTTGGTTCGGTTGGTGGTCGAACGAGCTGGCGTACCTCGAGCACTCGTCGTGGGGCTCGCGCATGGTCATGCTGGTGCGTAAGACGCGTTTCTTGTGTGTGGCGGTCGGTTTGTACCTGCAGCTCGCGTACAAGGTGTACTTCCAGGGCCGCGACAAGATCATCACCAAGGACGACACCATGGTGACGTACGTGTTGGCGGGCGCGATCGTCGTCGTTATGCTACTGATGGTCTGCTGCGGCTACATCGCGAGCCGAGTGACCAAGAAGATGTCGATGAAGCAGCGCAAGCTGCGAAAGATCAAGTTCGTGCTCACGTGTTGCTGTATGTTCCTGGCGGTGTTCAGCTTGGTCCTCATCTCGCTGATCAACCTCATGGAGCTGGCCATGGTCGTGCTCGTGGCGGTCTACTGGTTCATGCAGCTCACGATCGTGCGATTGCAGTACCACCACATCGTCGTGCGTGCGCTGGCGCGTGGCTACGACCGCGCCGTCGGCTGGATCGTGTTCGGCCCGATCATGTTCCTCGCGATGTTCTTGCCGTTCATCGCGTCGTACCAGCAACGTGTCATGTTCAACAACGCATTCACGTCCGGCCTCGAAGTCTCGAAGCTGTTCGCGCACGACGTGGCGCCGCCGCAGGTCGTCAAGGTCAAGCGCGTGGCGAAGAAGAAGAAGCGCGAGGACTAGACGACGACGACGATGCCCCAGGCCACGACTCGATAGAGCTGAGTACCTACCTCTCTCTCCGGGCAGCCCGAACTGCCCCGCCACTGCCTGCTTTCGCTTTTTATGTGTGAAGAATGAATAGCCCCATTACGTTTTTGCATTGCTCTGTTGGTTGTACTCTTATGACGGGAAGGAACTTACTTGGCCATGGACGCGAGATCGCGCGACGACACGACGTGCCGCACGCGCATGGCTTCTTCCTCGCTCGCGTGCTTCGCGAGTGCGCTGATGGTGCTGGTGCTGCTGTTGCGGCGTGGAGGTAGCGAGGCAGAGGACGACGAGTCGCGACGCGGGCCCGTGGCGAGGGGCGTGCGGTCGAACGGCTGCAGGGCTCGCAACTTGACGGGGCTGCTGAGAATGGGGCTTCGCGTGGAGCTCGTCTCGGTGGGGGACGCCCCCGAGATGGACGAGACGGACGGCGTGGCGATCCTGAGGTTGTTGAGGATCTCGGTGTATCGCTTGGCGTCCTCGCGGAACTGCTGCAAGTCCATCTTGCTCAGGTCGCGTTCACTGCCCGACGTCCGCAGACCCACGGCGGCCTTCGACTTCTTCGGCGGGGAGATCGGAAGTGGTTGGCCTGTGCGCAGGGCGTTTTCGAGCGCAGCACGACGGCTCGGACTCGGCCCCGGAGACGCGTTGGACGAGGCCGACGGCCCCGAGTTGATATTGGAAGATGTGACGACGCGGGTGTGGGCCGAGCCGGGACGCGCCTTGGTCCGTGCGGTGGCCGACTTCTTCGCTGCCTTTGGAAGGTTCTTGCGGTCTCGCAAGTCGCCGAGTTCGCCGTCGTCGTCGCTGGAAAACTCCATCTCGAGCTTCTCCATCTCGGTGACCGACTCGGAGATGGTCTTGCTGCGACGGCGGTTCGGCTCGTCGTCCTGGCTGCCATTCGCCGAGCCATTGCCACCGTTCGATCTCTTCCACTTGTCGCCCTCCGCTCGTGTCGGCGAGACGTTCGGACTGAGCTTCTTGATGTCGAACTCGCTCGCGTCGACTTCGTTGTCGATCTCGATCGCCAGCGCGTTCGCTGCGTCCATGCGACGCGACGATTGCGACGACAGCCCCATAATCGACTCCTCCAA
Organism: Pythium apleroticum; assembly: GCA_023337875.1. Taxonomy (NCBI): domain Eukaryota; phylum Oomycota; class Peronosporomycetes; order Pythiales; family Pythiaceae; genus Pythium; species Pythium apleroticum. Next base: position 4,757 of record JAADXN010000139.1, on the reverse strand, counting down.
CGCATGCATCCACTGCTCCTGCCGGCCCCACGTGTCCGACAACACAATGAAGTTTTTGTACCCTTTCGTGGAAAACTGGATGCCGTGGGCGCCACTTCCGGGGCCTTCCGACACGCCGAAGCTGTACCACTTACGCACCGACGTCGGGATCACCCACTTCATGCGGTTCGACCAGTTCGCGCTCTGCAAAGTATCACAATACCATAACTTGTCGCACTTGCGGCAGAGCCCGAAGAACGTGACGGTGAACGTGAGCGCGTGGAACGGCATGGGCACAGGGAACTGGATGAACGAGCTCACACGCGTGGGCTCCGGGATCGGAATGTGGTCGTGGATTTTGTCCTTCTTGTACAGGAAGCCCGTGATGAAGTCGTCCGTGGTGTTGACCTTGCAGTAGTGGCTAGCGGCACCCGAGAAAATGGTCTCCAGGTAGCCACTGAAGTTCACTTCAGTCGCCAGCGTGCTCGTCACGTACTCGACAGCGTGCTCCTTCAGCCTCAGACATCCATCGCACAGTGGGGCGTGGCGCTGGCCGAGAGGTTGCATCTCGAGCAGGTTCTGTTCGGCGAGGATGGCCTCGAACTTGGCCCAGTTGGCGTGGTCACCTGTGTGGCCGCGTACGAGGTCTTGACACGTCTTCTCATCGATTTTCTCGTTCTTGTACGCAGGCGTGCTCGTCAGGGTGAAGATGCTGTTGGCGATCGTGGTGAGATGGCCCTTGTACTGGACGTGGGAGTCGTACGACCGAGTCACGAAGTCGAGCAAATTCGCTGACTCACTGAACAGACTCGTCAGCAGCGGACACGACGGTGATCGTTTCTGGTCGGGATCAAGCAGAACGAAGCGAATCACATCCGTGAGTTCATGATGAAGCAGGTTGTTGGCGGGATGCGCAGCGTAACACTGCAGAAGACACGGCATGAGTCCGTGCGCGGCCAGGACTTCGTTCAGCAACGGCTCTTGCAGGAAGACGCATCGCTTGAGGAATGCCACGACTGTGAGAAGCGCTGAGCCCTTGCGCTTGAGATGGAAATGCTGATTTGCAGGCACTTGTACGAGTTCGCGAAGCCCCGACTCATCACCGTGAATCACAGCCTTGCAGAGCTTTACGAACTTTGGGGCCCGCGGCACGAGAGTCTCCAATAACGATGATCGCACGCCAGTGAGAAGTTTCTCGATCCCCGTCAAGTCGCGCTTTCGCTTGTGGTACCCGAGCGTGCTCATCACCATCATGACAATCGACAGCGTGCCGCCCTCATGAACCACAAGCGTGACGTTCTGCGTCGACTGGCGAAAGACTTCAGCGAACCCGAGATCGATCAGCGTGCCAAACGAGAGCTCCGACGTTCTGCAGAAGAGCAGCAGAGACTTGAGAAGCTCGTTATGCTGGTCTGGGAAGTACTGGTCGTTGATGAGTGGCAACGTCTGATCGGTGTTCTCCACAAACGTAGCCACGTTGCCCATCATGTACACGGACGGCGGATACACGATGTAGTTGAGCAGCGAGCATATGTTCTCGATCGAGTCTCGCTGGTAGGGCGTGCCGACGCCCCAGCTGAGCGTACGCTGCCACAGGAAGAGCCGAGAGAAGAGGCTGTCGAAGATCCCGCTCTGCCGGATATCGGCTTGGCCTTGCTCCGACATGTCCGAGTAGAGCAGCCACACCAACATATCGCGGATCGAGTCGAGGCCAATGTGACTGACGAGCCACTGCACGACAAACTGGCCCTCACCTGCGAGGAAGTTCAGGAACAGTTTGCCCAGCTGGAGCGTCAGGATGTAGTGGTTCATGACCTTGCAGAACAGCACCACGAGCACTTCGTCGAGCTCCCCCGACTGGCACAGGAAGCCAGTCAGAACCTTGAGGTAGCCTGCACACTTGTCGAAATCCAGTTCTTCTGCAGCCGATGGCGATCGACTGCTGGTGGACGCACGGCTACCCTTTTCGAATATCCGTCTCGGGTACCACAGCGCGATCTCACAACAGAAATGCTGGACCTTGTATCGGCCGTAGGTCGGATCTGGTGGCTGCGAGTTGGAGGGTGCGAGCGTCAGAAGCCGAAAGACCTCGTAGATGATGCGCGGCTGTTGGAGCCACGTCGCGTACTGGTCGCGTGTGATCTCTCGCTTGAGCACGTCGACGGAAATATTACTGTCTCGTGCGATCACCAAGAGCTCCTGTAGCGTGGTCTCCGGATTCGTCACAGCTTCTTCGATTTTGCGACGATGGTCCTTGACAGACTCCTACAAAATCATTCGTCCATTCTCGCGAGCGTTAGCCGTCACCAACAACATCGAATCAACGATCGAGAGTGCGGAGACTCACGCTTTCAGCGCGCTCTCGCAATAAATCCTCGATTTCAGAATGTCCTGATAAGCGAGCCAATGCCTCGGCTGTCAAGCCTTCTCGCTGGTTGTCCAAGCGTACAGTTTGTCAGTTGAATCAACGCATCCAGTCTAGTAGTTCAGAGCGCCAGAGAACGTACATCTTTCGCATCGAGACTCGCACCGGCATCGAGCAGCAGCTTCACACAGCCAAGTTTGCCTGCTCGAGCAGCTTCCATCAGCGCCGTCGTTGAGTTTGGCTGGGAACATCGAATCAGCTTTCGTCCCATACAAAAGCAAGTAAAGAGACCACTCCGAGGCACGTACACTTCGAACTTCGAGCGACGCGCCAGCCTCCAACAGAATCGTCACACACTCTTCCAGGCCTCCTCTCGCAGCGATATGCAGCGCCGTCGTGCCTCGATTCTACGAAAAAAATAATGGCCCCATGTGAGTCCACTGCAGCTACATTCTTCACACTATCTTCGCCACGTACTCGGTTGCGTGACAGGTTGATCCGCGCGCCCTTGCGGATCAGCAGTCGCACACAGTGGAGCTTGCCGTCTCGCGCCGCGATCATGAGCGCCGTGAGTCCGTGGACGTCTTCGAGATCCACGTTCGCTCCGAACATGAGCAGCGCGCGCGCGGCTTCGACGTTGCCCACCGAGCACGCCATCATCAGCGCCGTCGTCCCGTTCGGCTTCTGCTCGTCCAGTGAGATGCCGAAGCCGTGGAGGATCTCCAGACAGTCCACGTGGCCGTTCTCCGCCGCATCACACAGCGCCACGGCCTTGAAAATGCGCTACAATCCACACACACATACATACTGTCAGTCAGACCGCTTCTTTGCTGGTGAATCGTATACGCAGTTCCAGTGCATCGTACCTCTCGGATGGAGCCGGTCGTGTCCGAGTACAGCACGTGCTTGAGCACGTCGACCTCTCCAGCGCGTGCCGCCGTGGACACAGCGACCACTTGGTCGTCTTCCACGATGTGTTTGATGGCCTGCTCGCCCGACAGCAGCTCAATCGTGACGCGTGTGGGGCGGTCGCGCACCAACTGATCGGCGTGGAAGCGCGAAAGTAGCACGATGAGAATCGCGACGCGCTGCCGTCCGGACGAGTGGAAGCCGTCGAACAGCGACTGCGTATTTGCCGCCGTGGACGCGCGTTCGATGAAGATGCAGCCAGCGGCGCCTGCTGCCAAGACTCGGCGGATGATGTCGGGGAAATGCACGCGTCCGCCGCGTTCCACGACCACAATGTTGCCCAGCAGCGCTGCCTTGTTACGCAGCTCGCCGTCGGCTTTAGGCGGATCGGCGTACACGAGCGAAGCGCTCACTATGCGCGGACACTGGTCGTATTTGTAACAGGACGGCTCGGCGAAGTGCCACGTCGGCACACCGGCGACCGTCGCGCTCACGTTGGCGGCCAGTGCGCTGAGCCCGCCGATGCTGTTGTTGCTGCCGCTGCGCGAGGACGACGAGGCATGCGCGGAGGACTCGCCCTCGGGTGTCCCATGCGCGTCGTCTGATGGAAGGCGCCTCCAGGAGACGAACGGGACGCCGTCGCCATGCTGCGAGGTGGAGTTGCCCATATTCGAGACGCCGAGCGGTCAAAGTTGAAGTTGTTGGCGCCGACGAAATCCGCGGTCGTTGGTGTTGGATGGATTTCGTTGGCGTTTTGTTTGTCGGCTCGTTTGTTGGATAGTTTGCTTTTTGTCGCGACGAACAGTTGGTTTTTCTTGTTCTCGTTTCACGCGCGCGTCAACAGTGGCGGCGAGTTGTTGACGGCCCAGCTGCCCAACGAAAGAGGATGGATGCAGCCGCCTTGCTAGCGATGAGCGGATCTACGTCTGCGTCTGCGTGGTACGCGGAAGCCGGCGCTGGTCCGAACAATTACTCGCGGCGGGACGCGATGGCCGCGGCGTTTGGAGATGGTGACCGCACGCAGGGCCAAACACCAGCACAGAGCAGCCAGAGCCGCGACTGAACCCGCCAAAGTTCACGTTTGCCAAGGCAACCAGGCGGACCAAACAAATAGCCAGAGGGACCTTCACGTTTGGCGCGATATCTTTCGAAATCCAGCTTAGGGACTCGCATAAGTTGACGGTTTTAGCAGAGAGCTTCTAGTTTGCAGGTTAGAATCTCAAAACCAACAGAACAGAAACCACTTCCAGGTTGACATGATTTCGTACTTTGTCGAATCGCCAAAAGACCAACACTCTGGATCAGCTTCAAGGTCTAGAGCTCTTCAACGCAACAGCTCACCAATGGCTGAACTGAATGGCCCACGTTCGCACAGACCGACGGTGCCTGCGTTGGCGCTTGTGGCTTCCAGTGGAGGACGCCATGAAATTGCCGCTCGCCGTGTCATAACGAACGACCATGTGCGTCAGCTGCTTGCCTTCCGACGGCTCCAGCTCTGCGCCGG
>JAADXN010000138.1:0-41889 GCA_023337875.1 Pythium apleroticum | reverse complement strand
GAGCGGAGACATACTCACAGAGTTCTAACTTCAATACGTCAGGAATCGGACAACTTTAGGACATTTGGCGGGTTATTTTTCACTTTCACGTAGGACATTTAGGACATTTTAGGACAAAATTAGCACGCATTATCTCACACCTCGCGACGTGTCGGCTGCGCCACAAGGTCGCAGAGGTGACGGAACGCCTGCTGTGATACGCTACTCTCGTGCTTCTGCAGTCCGTGCGTGATGTGCCAAATGGCCTACCACCTTGACATCCAGAAGGATGGCTGCTCGTTCGAGGCGCCGCCCCTGCTGGAGAGCATGCAGCGCTAAGGCTCCGGATTGGTTACGATCGCTGTGATCGATCCATAATGTACACTTTCTAGTGGCCACACACACTTGCAACAACGCTTTTCAAAGATTACTTCTGTTCTACAGCTCGCTAAGTATCTCCTGGATCTCTGGACGGCTCTGCTCTTCCTGAGGCAACGTCTCAAAGCGTTCCAGCAACTCATCCCGCAGCCCCAGCGCGTGGAGCGCTTGGAGGATGAAGTGCGCGTCCAGCAGCGGCTTGTCCCGGCCCTTGGCTTCGTCCAGCTTGTCCTGCAGCTCATACACTCGTCGCAGCGCCTCGTACTGTTCAAACTCAAACAGCACCGCCGTGAAACTGCGGCGCTGGACGTCCGTGAGCTTCAGCTGCACGTATGCGTCCACCGCCTCGTCGAAGCGTCCTCGCCAGCAGAACTCGCGCGCCAGCAGCGCCGACGGAAGACTCAGGTACCGCTCGTCGTTGGCCTCGAGCGCTTTGCAGTGGATCTTGTAGCACACCAGGAACGTCTTCAGCGGCGCCTTGGACAAAAAGAACTTGCGCATGTAGAAGTGCTGCCACACGTCGCTCTTGGCCGCGTTGCCCCAGGGCGAGAGCTCCTTCCACGCGGCTTCGATCTCACTCGTCGCACTGGCCGACGACGGGTCGGAGGACCGAACCGCGTTGCCGTGGGTCTGGAACAGCCACGTCGCGACGGAGCCGATCTTCGGAATCAGGTTGTTGACCGCGACGATCTCTTGGCGGCGCGCGGGCGTCAGCGCAGCGTGGTCGACGTCGGTTAGGCCGAGAAAGTGCAGCACCGCCTCGTGCGTGTTGGTTGTCTCCTGACGTGCATTTTGCGAGAGCCACTCGCTGAAGTTGCCGCTGACGGGAGACGGAGACGCGGTGGAGGAAGCCAGGCGTGCTGTGGACGCGTGGAGCGCGTGGCGACGCAGCGGAAGCCGCCGCAGGACAGCTCGCGTCGGCAGCATTTTGTCGTGGTCGGTCTGGTGGTTGACCAGCCAAAGCCCAATGGAAGGAATAGTGGGGTCCACATAAGACGAGTTCGTTGATCGACTCACTGTGTATCAGATGTAGGATCAGGTTATCGCCATGTGATTGGTACAAATCGGCCTGAGAAGATATGGGTGCAATTGGTCAATTTACGGCATCGCAATCGCGGGTTCTGTATGAGAAGACAAGGCGTTTGACCGTCCCCGCGCAGAGCCTCACAGCGCCACGGACAGAGAAAGCTGAAGAGAGATCGAGGCGGGATGGTTTGGCGGTCGTGGTGCCGCTGCTTTGAGGGCGGACGCCGCACGAAGCGCACGAACAGTGACGACAGCAGCGAGGAGGCCGAGCTCCAGGAGCTGATCGCACAGCCACTGGAGAATGAAGAGACCGAGCCAGACTCAGAGCCACAATCAACTGGAGATGATCTGGGCGGGAACCAGGACGAGTTGTCGTTGATGCATGCGAGTGTGCCGACAAGCCATGATGAGGAAGCGGTCAAACAACGAATCCTGCTGGAGAAGAGGATAGCAAATCCTGTTTGGGAGCCCCCTTACAACAGTCTCTTTCAACGTCTCCGCAGAGGGAACACGGTGCAGACGAATACACAGGACAAGTTTCCACCTATCGTGAGTAGATTGTTGTGGGCGGGGCTCGTGTTGTTCGGTTGCTGATTAGTTTTTGATTGCTCGTGGTCTCAGTGGCGGAAGGCACTCACGTCAGATTACGAACTCGCCACGAGCTCCGGAGAACTCAAGATCGACATCAACACGAGGAAGGCGAGTGAGCTAGTAGCTATCAGGCAGTCTGGCTGTCTGACCAACACCCCTGTTCTGATGCCGTTTGCGTGGGTAGTTTGGACGAACTCCTCTCCACAGCGCAGTCTACAGTGGCAGAACGGAGGAAGTCAAACGACTGATCAGCGCCCACCCCGAACTCGACCTGGATAAAGTGGACGATGTACGTTGGATGATGTCGACGACTCTAACGCGGTGTGTGGTTTTGATTGATGTTCCTCGTGGTCATGTCGCTTGACTTGCAGAACGGAGCAACACCGCTGCATATGGCACTGAAGCAGTCCCAAACGGAGGCCTCTAGACTCTTCATAGAATCCGGTGGAGACTATACCACGGTGAGCAGCAAGGTGAGTCCGACTCAAACCGAGATTGTCACGTTGCTGATTGAAGCTGGCGCCAACTTGAACCGAGGAAACGAGGTAAGATGGATGGACTTCACCGAGTGGCGACTGGGTTTGATCTCACTAGTGAACGAACTTTTGTGGCCACCAGTTCAACCAAACTCCGTTGACTGTTGCACTCCGAGATTGCGATGATGGGATCGCCAGAGTACTGGTTAAAGCTCACGTGGACTACAAACCGACAGACAAGGTACCGACGACTTCAGCTGTGCTTCCCAGGATGAAGGCATTGATGGTGCTGATTAGGCGTGTCGTGTCGTGGCCGTGGCCCACCTGCAGGACGGAAACTCGCGTCTCCATGCGGTTTTATCCTCTGATAGCGTCCTGAGTAAGCCCACGAAGCTCGTCAAGCTATTGATCGAACTCCAGGCAGACGTGAACCAACTGGACAAGGTGAGCATCAAACTCCAGTTGATGCGACTCGGCTTGGTTTGATCGGCTGGTATTGCCTCGTGTACAGGACGGAAGAACGCTTTTGCACGCTGCGTCAATGGGGACCGACACTGAAGCGACCAAGCTCCTGATTGATGCTCACGCCGATATCAACGCAACGGATTCGGTGAGTGGCCTTCCGCAGTGATTGGCTTCGTTTGTTTCTGTCTAATTGGGTATTTCCAGCAAGGACGGACGGCACTGCATTTGGCGAGTAATGCTACCACAGTGCGACTACTGCTTGATGCTGGAGCCTCTGTAGAAGCTCGAGACCATGTGAGACCACAGACAAATGGAGTCATGCTGCGTCGACTGATCGTGCACTGCTTGCTACTTAGGCTGGCTGGACTCCTCTCCACTGTGCTTGTGTGAACGCCAATGCTGTCGTCGTCCACGGGTTCCTTGAAGCTGGTTCCACAACACACGCAACTGATAATGTGAGTACGGCACTGCCCTTGGATCTAACCGACTTCACTCGTTCATTGGCGTTTGCATGCATTGATAGGACGGCTACCACGCACTGCACTTGCTGTTGTTCAAGGCTTGGTGTGATCAGCCGTGGATGGCGATGCTCATGGAGCTCGTCGCGTACGGAGTCAAATGGGACGCGACGTGCACACAGATCGCTGCGCAATCGAGTCCTTGGCCGTCCACAATGCCAAAGCGACCTAGCGATGAAGACAATGAAAGGTGGGCGATCCAGGCGCCTGCGCTTCGAGCCTGCGTGTTCAGATGGATGGAAGAACATGAACACGGTCTCCCCCCGATGAGTATTGCCCACGAGCAAGTGAGAAAGGGTATCGTGGCAACCGAGACTTACATCAAGGAGATCGCAGAATCAAAGGAAGTCGTCTATCGCCGCAAGATATGTGTTGTCGGACCAAGCAATTGGGGCAAGACCAGTCTCATCAAGTCCCTCACGATGAACGAGCCATCGCTGGTGCACTCCGACGACCGAACCATCGGTATCGATCACTTCAAGATGGCGTTTGAGGAAGACTTCCCATCACTTCAAACGAAGAAGAAGCACGAAGTCACGTTCTGGGACTTTGCTGGACAGGACGCGTATCAAGTGGCCCACTCGCTGTTCTTCTCGGCGCGGACGCTGTACTTGGTGTGCATCGATCTCGAGTCGTACGTGATTGCACGCATGCAGGCTGACCTCATGACCGAGCATCAGTCCCAGGCAGACAAGTGGATGAACGAGTTCCTCGGCACACGAGTGCTGCGATGGATTCGATTGATCTTTGCTCGCCAGCCTGACGCCGAGTTTGTGTTCGTCGCGACCAAGAAAGACCGAGTAACAGATCGAGAGTTGCTGGATACCGACGGTGCATTAGCAGATCTATCGGAACGACTGAAGAACATCATGGTCATTGTCGAAGATTTGAAGCATGGCACCACGGCGCAAGCCCAATCTCCTTCTACGTGGGATTTCAGCGACCGCAAACCGATCAGATACCTCGGTGATCCACGACTGGAGAGGCTACGTAGGAAGCCTGCAGCGAGCATCATCGTGTCGAGCTGTTCCGCTCTTGAGTCGGTGGAAACTGTGAAGAAGGCTCTCCAAGACGCAATCATCAAGAGTGACCGAGGTTTTCCGATGCCTGAGAAGTACTCGCACGTGTTGAAGATCCTATTGCAAATGCGACACGATGCTGCTCAGAAGACTACAGACTTGCGACTGCTTGATACCTTCGCCAAAATCAAGACACTGAAGCGGAAGCTCCAGAATCACGTCGAAGTTCCCGAAAATGATGCCCAAGACGCCCGCCGAGCACGACGCCACCACTATCGGGTCCGAATGATGGTTGACAGTGGGAGAAGAAAGCCATTTTTGGACAAACGTGCGTGCGTCACGATCCTGCAGACGCTCCGAGACCTCGGCGACGTGCTCTGGTACGACGACGTGGACGACGAGGCGATGCGCAACACGGTGATCTTGGATCCGCTTCTGCTGATCGACTTCGTTCGCCAAATCATCAACCACAAGCACACGGCCGAGACGATGCCGCACGCCAAGCTCAAGGGTCTGCCGTTCTGGGTGAGTCTGCAAGACGGCGGCATGCTGTTCATGAAGCGCGTGCTCCAGCATTTCAGTCTCGTGCATCCGACCTACGGCGAGATGAAGGCGACGTCCGACCTCATCGTTCCTGGCTACTGGAAGACCAACACGTGCGCGTTCTGGAAGTTTGGCGGGGATATCTTACGCCTTGGCCGCAGCACGGACGAGAGCGAACTGGCTGTGCGAGTCCACTGGGAGTTTCACTTCGAGAACGAGTTCCCAGACTCCCTGTTCGACAACCTGGTCATTACGAGCTACGCTGCGACGTACACTCGCGACGTCGGGCCCGACTGGATCCTCTACGAGCGTGAAAACACGTACGCGTGTCGCGTGATGCTCGGGCGTGATAACGCCACGCACCAGCGGTCGCTCCATCTTGAAGCGCTGCTGTCACACAGCGGCGTGAGCCACGCAAACGCCCTGTGGGTGACTTTCAAGCACATGGCCGGGAAGCTCGAGCGAATCCTCCACAGTTTTCCGGGCCTCTGTGTGACCAGCTTGGCGTGGAATCGAGCGGATACCCAGCATGACCTGGAAAGCGTGCTCGCGTCGCCCGTGTCGCCAGACTGCGAGACGTGGATGCCACCAGCGGCGTCGTGGCAGGAGTTCCAGTCGCTGGCCGTGTAAGCGAAAGCAAATACGGCATCGATCCAGCGCGCAAAACTTGTTCAACATCAAACTGGTCATCGCCCACGCTTCCCTGGAGAATTTTGCCGGTCGCTGTCCAGGTGATGGACCGCGCATGCTCATGTTCGCGTTTGTATAGTAAAAGAATCGAGGAACACAGAAGACCGACTCGTTCGATTTGCATTTACATACTGGGTGCTCGTCGACGTCCGCTCTCCACTCCCACGGTCTCAATCACCTCTTTAACATCCTCCGCTTCGAATCCCTCAGCTGTGGGCTGGTCCTGCTGCAGTCTTTCTTGCAGACGGCTGATCTCGCGCTCGTAGTACTGGCTCATCCGCATGCCTGCTCCATCGTGGAAGTCGTACAGCGACCGCACTGCCTGCGACGCGTTGTTGGTGAGTATGGCCCGCTCGGATTCGTCCAACTCAGCGAGATCAACCTTCCGCATCAGCTCCGCGGTCAGCTCCATCCGCTCGATACTCAGAACGTCTTCTACAGCAGCCACACTGATGGGCACAGCGAGCCACCCGGGAATCCATCGGAGCCGCTTCTCGTCACGCGACTTGAGAACCTGAAGAAGAAGCGACCAGCGACCCGCCTTCACGCACGCGTCAGCGAAGTCCTTGAGCGACAGCGCCTTGTTCCGCACAGAAAAGGCGACTCCGTACTGGCGAATCATCTCGAGAAGCATCGAATCACTTACGTGGTCCGTGTCGGCCACCACGGCCTCAATTAAGCTGCGACGCTGGTCACGTCTGAACAGGAACAGCAGCATCTTGGCCTTGAGCGCGTCGAGAAACTGGCAGGTCAGCGTGAGATCCTGGCGAGTGCCAAGATACTGAAGGATGTTGTTCAGCGCCGTCCACACTCCTGACGACGCCTCGATCGATTGCTTGGCGGCCCGCTTCTCAAACTCGTAGGCCTTGATCACGAACTCCCACGCGTCGACAGGTTTGTGCTGCAGAAGCAACGCGTTCGTCGCCATGACGAGCGACTTGTTGCCGGTGATCGGCTGACGAAACACGGCCTCGTACATGTCGGCGTACTTGGTCACTCGTTCGTAGTCCTCTAGCAGCATCGCAGCTCGCATCACACGTGGGAAGAAGGCTTTCTGGGACGGGATGATCTTGGCAACGTCTACCATCTCGTCGAACGTATGCACGACGCGCTGGCATGCTTTCAGCACTCGTGCGTGGGCCTCAGGCGACGCAGCTTGGTCAGCAACACGGTTCAGACAATCCTGGTAGCTCTCCGCGACGCTTTTGATCACCGGCTCGTCGTCATCAGTCGCCTTAGCCTGGAAATACAGGCCGTCGAGGGATCGAATCGCACGGAAGTAGTCCTCCGACCGCAGCACAACGTTTTCCGCCTCCATGACGTGCAGAATCTCGTCCATGAGCTCGCTGTCCTCCACGGAGCCGGCGAAATGCAGCATCTGCTGGTAATACTGGAAGTCCACCGGTCGCCCACTCCTCTTCACGACGTCGTACAGACTGCGCACAGCCTCGTGGTCTTCCATCGCCAACAGCGCTTTCAGACACATCGACGTCATCGCAGCGGAAGGCTCGGCGCCAGTCTGGACGGCCGTCACGTACACGGCCACAGCCTCCGCGTCGTCGCCCAGTTTCCGGAACGCAGCCATGGCCGCGAGCCAGAAGCTCTTGTAGTGCTTCGAGAAGTCGGTCACGTAGCCAGTCGTCTTGTTTCTCAGAACGCCCGGCTTCGACGCCAGGGCCTTGCGGTGGTTGTACACGGCGACTGCCAAGTCCGGTCGGTTCCTGGCCAGGAACAACTCCATCGTCTTGACCTCGACACTTCGCGTGCTGGAATCCTCGAATCGCTGCGGCGCGTACTGCGTCTCCTCCTCCATGGCCGCCTCTACATCCTCGAAGCTCTCCAGCAGCGAGCACTTGGCGCCTCGAAGCGGCCCGTGGGTCTGGTACTGGTATAGCGGCTGGTAGCACTCGTACACCACGCGCAGCATCATGTCGAACGCGTTGCGATCAGCGAGTTCCTCGATCCACCGCGTCTTCTCCAGCATAGCTTCTCGTCTCTGCTGAGCGTTGAAGGCCCCCGTGGCGCTGTGGCTTCCCTTGTTGTCTCTGTGGCTTCCAGCGCTCTTGGCCGACGTGGAGAAGCGCATAAACTCGGTCGAAACGAAGGCCCCACGCCATGCCAGTGGGTCGGAAGCACCGCGTCGGAATGCCAAAGCAGCGGAGAGTCCATGAGGCGATTGGCGGTGGCTCAAGCGGCCACTAGTGCGCTTCATGCGAGCGAGCATCGCCGCCATTTTCATGGCACTTCGCAATTCGTGAATGACGCATGTTGCGCGCCTTTCGACAGGCCACTATTATGATGGACTCGCTCCAACAGGGGGATGATGCCTCGAGCCAATCACTGCCCTCGTTCCTCCGTAAAATACGGGAATCTTTCCTTCCAAAGTATCTAACACCAAGTTCGTAACACTGAGTACACTTCAACTCTAACAAGACCAACTAGATTAGCTTAGCCCTCCGTTTCACTATACACCATGATGTGGTCCACTCCACCATATTTTATCCGGATAATATTTGACTGGTCATTCCCCCGCACTCGCTAAAGGCGCCGCTGGAATTGAGCAGCTCCAGGGCGACACTAGCGCGCGAAGATGGTGCTCTTCAACGAGACCGAGGCCACGATGCTGCTGGATCTGTACCTGCACTACCGGTCCAACCCGCAGAACCTGACGTCCGGCGGCGTTCTGCTCAAAATGCACGCGCGCGACGAGCTCACGCGCGCCATGAACCGGTACTTTAACCGTGAGGCTCCGTGGACTGGTGCGTGGCCTTTCCGGGCTTCTAGCGGCGTCTAGAAGCTGGTTTTCTGACGGGAAAATGGCTCTGTCTGTGTGTAGAGAGCCAAGTGACGGTCAAGTTCAAGAACCTGCGCAGCGAGTACATTGAGCTCAAGTGGCTGGGCGAGCAGCCGGGCTTCCAGCCCGACGGCAAGGGGCTCACGGACGAGTGGTGGTCGGAGATCAAGGCGCGGCGGCCCAAGGTGCACGCGTTCAAGGGCAAGCTGCCATGGCAGTACTTCAAGAAGATGGCAGTGATCGTGGGTGACATGCCAGCCACCAGCAACGTCACGGACAGCCGCAGCATGCAGCGCATCAGCCAGTTGCTGAACGAGATGGCAGCCGACGCCGTCCACAACAGCAACAACAATGGCAGCAGCCACAGCCACGCGCGAGCCAACGGCCACGACAGCGGAGATGGCAGCTCGCCAGTGAGCAACGGCGCTGGCCAGGGCAACGGTGCCATGGCCATGGACTTGGCGGGTGGCCGCCAGGCCCAGTTCCTCCAGCAGCACTTGCTGCAGCTCCAGAACAAGCGACAGCGAGAAGGCAACGGCAGTGCGAGCAAGCGGCCGCGGAAGCGCCTGGCGGAGCTCACGGAGCAGGAGCGCGAGCGGCAGCAGGCGCTGGTCAAGTCGGTCGAGCACGGCTCCAAGGCCGCCGCGGACATGGCCAAGGGCTTCAACGACCTCGTGGCGGTGTACACGCAGCAGGCCGCCAAGAGCGTACAAGTGGACGCGGCTGCAGGCCACGAGGACAGCCTGGAGGCCCAGGAGCAGCGACAGATTCTCATGTCGCTGGCGGCGTCGCTGGAGAAGAGCTCGCAGGCCACGGCCGAGATGGCCAAGGGCTACCGCGACCTGGTCACGTTCTTTATCCAGGAATCCGAAGACACATCGGCCATTGTGTTGTGAGCAGTTATGGCAGTACACTAGGATCGTGTGGATCAAGGCAGGTAGGAAGGTAGGTGGTGGTGGTCGTTTGTCACACACACACACAAGCACATGAAATGTTCGGAAATCAACAATGTGTATTCACGCAATCCACGCACCAGACTCACTGCTGATCGCAACAACAAACCATTCACGTGCTAGCTTGCTCACCTAGGCGCCGTTGAGCATGAGCTCTTGGCTGCGTGGCCGCGTGGACAGCGCAGGCAGGCCCATGATTTCGTGGAGCTCTTCGATGAGAGCGTGGTACTGCTTCTTGCGCTCCTTCACGACCGGATCTTTGACGTTTGAGAGCTTGCGTTGTCGCCTCTCGGTCGACTCGAGCTCCTCGACTTCACGCTCGAGCGTGTCCACTTGCTGCTTAACCATGGAGCGGGCCGTGAAGTAGTTGAGCTTGTTCGTCGCGTCCTCCAGCGACTTGTGGAGCCCTTCGACTTGCTGACGCAGCGACACAAGCTCCGACTGGCGCATCGAGTCCAGGTCCTCGACGTCTTCCAGCACAGTCGACGCGGACAGGTTGGACACGCGCGACGATCGCCGTTCTTCTCCGGCGTCTTGCTGGTTGCCGGGGTTCGACTGGCGCTGGCGTTGCAAGGTCTCCGGACAGATCAGCGAGAAGCTGTCGAAGTCGAACGAGTCGATATCCACGGTCGACGCCATGCTGCTCGAGTCGTTGCGTGGGTTCTGAGCGGCGTTTTCACTCGAGCGGTTGCCCGCACGTTTGATCGCCGAGTTGCTGAGGCTGTTCGTGCCCGAACTCGATGGCTGCACGCGCGGCTGGTAGATCGGTTGGTACTTTGCAGGCGGCGGTGGCGGAGGAGGAGACAGCTCACGTCGTGGGGAGTGCGCACCTGGCAGCTCCGGGTCTCGGAGCTGCTCGGACAGCCGCTCCATGTAGACCGGCTCGTGCACCTGCGATCGAAGCACGTCCTTCCCCTGTCGGTTGTACAAGTGTGGCTGGCCGCGAGGCTGAGGGTTCACGCCTGCAGCAGTGAGATCGGCCTTGATCTCGCGGATCGACGCGAGCATGTCGACCAACGAGTCGGAGCTGCTCGCGGAGCAGCTGCTGCGCTTGGACTCGTGGCCACTGGCGGCGCTCGACGTGCTGCTCACGTGCGAGTGGTTGCGGTCACGGCGCCGTGGCGGACACCACTCGTCCATCGACTCGCGAGTGAGCGTCGAATTCGACGACGTGTGGCTTGGAGCGCGAGGCGCCATCCAGTCGTCCATGTACTCCGGCTCGTGGACTGGCGGCGCTCGTGGCATTGGTGCCGTGGCTGTGCGTACGGGCTTCTGGGGGCGGGCTGATCGCCATTCGTCGAGATACTCCGGTGCTGGCGGGAGAGGCGACGCGGCGTGGTTGGGGCGCTTGTTCTCGACGTCTTCAGGCACGTACAGCGTGTGCTTGATGGGCTTTTCGTCCTGTGGTGGAGGTGAGTATGGTGGAGGGACAGCCATGGGATTCGTGCGTCGTGGAGGTGGCACAGACGTGATCCGGAGCGCGTCGTCCGCGAGCGTGTTGAGGTCGCTGAACGACATGTCGCTCGACCGCGCGTCGGAGTACTCGGAGTACCGTTGCTGGTTGCCTGGACTGTCGGGGGCGATGGAGCCAACGTGCGAGTCTTCTTCGTAGTCGTCTCTCTCGAACCCAAAGTCTTCTTCACTGGAAATGGAAAAGTTGCTGTCGGAAGACGACGATTTGCGTGGCTCCGGTGAGAAATCGTCGCCAACTGCGAGACCAACGTCGGCTGAGACGAAGTCGTCCGAGTGGGTCGAGTGCGAGGCCTGTGAGGCGAGCGTGTTGCGGACGTGGTATACAAGTACGTCTTCCTGGGCTGCCTGGGAGCTTCTCGCTCGCGACTGGACGATACACGCCGTGCAAATGCGGATCATCGCGACGCCGTAGGTGCTCACGTCGACTTCCCGCGGCGGCGCACACGTCGCACACACCACTTCTCCGCAGTTGCGGCAGTGGTGCTTGCGGCGCAGTCCAAACGACTTGGTACACACGACGCAGCTGCGACGCTCGTGGTCTCGCACCCAGCGGTCACGTGGAAGAAACTCCATGCGACTGAGGCGGCGGCGATCCAGCAGCAGCGGGATCTGAGCCACGGCCGACACTCGCCGCACCATGAGCTTCTCCAGCACAGCCTTGGACATGGCTGTATCCGTGTCCATCTGCAGGATAGAGGAGATCTGGATCACGTCCTTGCGGTCCGTGGGCATGATGAGAATGCCCGTGCGGTGGAGCTCTCCGCGTCCAAGGCCAAAGCCGGCCATCGCAGGCACTTCGGACTTGCGTACAATGGATTCCTGGATACAAAACCCGAAGGAATCGTCTCGACTTGGGTCTTTCTGGATGCCCGAGTGTTCCAAGAAGCAGTAGTCCGTGCCCACCATGTTCTGCGGCCTCGCGCTCTCGTAGTGCGGCGCGCCGTCCTTGAAAGCCGCCCATTTGATGGTCGTAAACGCCTGCGTGTTGCGCGAACCACGAGGCGAGATGGTGTGCAGACACACACCGTCGATGAAGCGGTCCTTGTACACAAAGTCCATCGCGCGCCGGTAGTCCTCCGTCACGGGCGACGCAATCGCCTCCAATACTTCAGCCACCGTGCCCGTTGTCGTGACACTGGCGCACATGATCATACACGCGCGCGCCGACGCCGAGCCGCCGCCTTGCTCCTCGATGCAGTGCACTTTGCCGACCGTGACTCCCTTGGACTCGGAGATGCGCTTCCATTTATCGTCGGTCACGAGCTTGTGGAGCACGTGGACGCTGTACTCGGCCGCTGCGACGTAGCGGTGGCGCTCGTCATTCGTGACGCGCACGGGCGGGAAAAAGTCGGGCTTGAGGGGGAACTCCATCCTGGGTCACCAGCACGTAACACGTTTCTTTCCGGCCCCAGAAGCTGGCGTGTCGTGAGGTATGCTACACGTCTGGAACGTACGCAAATGCAGCGGCAGTAGACGCAGGAGCCGTCGACGTTTTGCAAGTCACACGGCGCGTGGCTCGAGAATTCGCACGACTGGTGCGGTGCGCAGCCAAGTCAGAAAGTCGCTGGAAAGATACGAGCCGAAGCGGCTCTCTGGGCTCTCACTGACGGTGCCACGCGTGACTTCCTGTTGTGTGTGTGTCCATCGTTCTCGTTCCGTTCTTCTTCCGCACTTTTCCGCCATTTACGCTTTCCTTCCATGCACATTCCTTTAGCCGCACTACCACCAGCTGATGGCCAAATGGATCATCTCGTTTTGGCTTTTTATAGTGCGCTATACTCGAATTATGTATGGGACGACAACTTCAACAAGACTTGAATTGAATCCCAAAACGACTACTGTTTCCTTCCGTGAAATTTCACGCAACCACAGAAAAAGGAACAGTGCCCGTGCTGAAATGATCCTCGATCGCCAGCGAGGCTCCTGGATGACTGGGACGTTGCAGCCACAATGTCTGTCTGGGTCACTACGGCGTTTGTTTGGGGGTACAGTGGCGTTTGCATAGGGCAGGCACGCCTCTCCTCCTGACGCCTCATCCTTCGAAGTACCCGTGGCATGTGGGCAGATAGATAAATGTCTCCAGGACCATTCATTTGATGTCGGTTCTGTCACGAAGAGACTCAGCATGTGAGTGAGCTGGGAGTGTGACTGGTGATTCTAGAGCGACAGACACGCCGCACAGCAAAACGAAGGAACCTCGCGGTTGCTCAACTGTGCATAGCGAGTTCGCAGATCTTCCACCATCACAATGTGATGGACACAAGAAGTCTGCGAAAGGCAACGCTGATGTGCCGAAGACCTGATGCAGTTGTATTGGTTGCGTTCCCATCACGCAGCTTAGTCTGACATATTGACTGACATGCAAAGCACCAAAATGTAGCCAGTGTCAGCGGAACAGTAGGAAGGGTCTCATCGTAAGACTCGCACTTACTCACGTAGCCTTAGTGCCCTGGAGTTTGTACGTATCGATTCTTCAAAAGGGAGAGATAACATCAAAGAGAGCACATCCACCTTTTCAAACGAAGGGTCAACTCGCAAGGGAGCCACGAACGAAACCAGTGGATTTACTGCTGACTCGGTGATGATCGGAAGACGTACTGTAAGCTCCTCCAATACGAATGAGTTTGGTGCATAGGTTCTTAGGATCCAGTAGTCAGTGTGGGTACGGTCAACAAAAGCGCCAGTGCCAACGCATGGACGATAAGTGGATTGGATTCGAACCTGCTCAGAAAGAGCACTACATTCATCCTCTCAAAACCCCACATCAAACACGCAAAGCTTGCAGTCTAGACAGCGTTTGTTGTTTAATGCACTCGAGGGAGTCCCAGGTCTCTTCCGAACATTGACCGTGCCTGGCTCAAGCGATCTACAGTCGCGGCTAAGTATGGAAACTCAAAGCCCTCTTCCACCCGTCACAAGAGCAGAAGTTCAGGTGTCCCTTTCGCTGCAATTGATAGACAGACAACAGTATGCGATCAGACCAAATTTAGGTTTTTCAGGCCGCATCAAGCATCGGCGCAGCATTCACAATCAAGATGGCGCAGGTGGTACCGACTCCTCTCTCCTCCTCGCTGCAGCTTGGTGTATTCGCCCTCGAGGCAAGCCACAAGCTCCCTGCGATCAGCGCAAGTAAAACCTTCAAATCTGCATGGCTGTCGCCAGCAGCGCTCCAGCGATACAACCGGTTCATCCATCGATGGCGCCCCCTGTTCGGCGTTTCATACTTGGTCAGCGCGGGGTTGACCCCCGTGGAAGTTTTAGCCCCGGCTCCCATCACACGCTTGATTGCGCCGCTAGTCACTCTGCTCGCACTCCCATCGACGATCACAACCTTGCTCTCCCTCCGATACGACATGGTCGTATTACTGCTCGGCACATTCGACTTCTGGTATAGAGCGTTTGCGCTCAGTGTTGGCGTGATCGCATTCGTGTTTCACGTCTGTGATGCTCGCGCCATTGAAGTGATTTCGATCGTCGGCGGCAACCTCCTCGTGCTTTTCATGGACGCAAACTTTCACGGGATGCAGAGTCAAGTCGTTTTGTTGGCGGCGGCGGCACTTGTGATGCTATTCGACGCCACAGCTGTGGCTTTCTCGTGGATTGACGACGTCCACGACTCCACTGTCTTCATCGTCGACCGCAACATGATCACGGTGCGGTCGATTGCTGCCAACGGCTTTGGTCTCAGCAGCCTGTTGTTCCTTCACAACGCCTATGTGCGCCGTTCGTTCGCCAAGACCACTACCGCTCAGTCACTTGCGACGACCACTCAGTGTGTCCTCTACCACTGTCGATTACGGTGGCAGCCAATCTCTTCCAAATCACGCCTAGCGATTGCCAAACGCCACGGAAAGCGATTATTTCAGACTGAGACGATCCAGCTCCGCTGTGGAGGCCTCCACCAAGTCTTCAACGCACGAACTACGCTTCTAAAAGCTTCTCCAGAATCGACCTTGCCACCATACCACTGGTCTCTGCGTCTCGCGTTCACACTCAGCGGTATCGTTGGCTTCGCGGCTATGACCGCCACCTTCGCCACTGTTGCCCGAAACGCTGGTGCTGCCCTCTCGAGTCAGGCCGTCCACACTCTCAGCATCGTCAGTTTTGTCACCACGGTCTCAGTTAACGCATTTTTTCTTGTGTTCGTGTATCAAGTCGAGATGCTCCTGTTGCTCTACGCGTCCTTCGAGTTCGTATTCAACTTTGGGCAAGTTTTCCTGGTACACGTCTGCGTCTGCAGCCTCAGCTCCTGGGATACGCGCGTCGGTGCAATCGTCTCGAGCTTGTTGTGGATGCATTGGGTATGCGTGATCGATGCAATTCCTCC
Source organism: Pythium apleroticum (assembly GCA_023337875.1). Classification (NCBI taxonomy): domain Eukaryota; phylum Oomycota; class Peronosporomycetes; order Pythiales; family Pythiaceae; genus Pythium; species Pythium apleroticum. The sequence goes on along the minus strand of JAADXN010000138.1, from coordinate 26,657 downwards.
AACTAAGCGACAGCAGCTCGGTTTCAGCGTTCGTAGAATCGCACTCGTGGTACACGCGGTTTTCTTGGCGGCGCTGGTTTTACTTTCAATCGATTTGCTCGACTGGAACTCGCAGCGCTTCGTGAATCGCGACGTACTCCATGACGTTAGCTGGAGTAAGAGCCTTATTACCCCTACTGCCAACTGGTCCGTCGGCTCGTTCTTCTTGAACCGTGTCGCGGGACTAGTTTTGTGGTCTGGCCGCTCCCTGTTTCGCATGGCGACTTACGACGACGACGAGCTACTTTTTCTCCGTGGCGTCGTCGAGTTTGACGACTATGAGGCGGCAAAACGGCAGCAGCGCACCGACGATTCGAAGGTCAAAGTGGATGCAATTGTGCAAGCGCTATCAGAGCGAAGTTTGAGGTCCGTATCGGAAGACGCACAAGTCAAGGTGGCTAGCTGAGTCGTGAGCTGTCATGGATACACGGCTCGCTGCTGGAATGGCGGAAAAGCTCTTGATCACGATCAAAACGGGGGCTCATGCGAAGCCATAGCTTCCAAGTAACGGCTAGGGGCGCCACTACGCAGTCCAGAACTGTGGACGGTTGGCACGGACAACAGAGCCATCACACCAAACGGAATCCTCTGAGCATGATCGATTCACGCTGAAGTCTCGCTTGTGTAACCCTTCATTCTGCTTTCGACTGAAGCATTTTTGGGTAAGTCGAGTTACGAGCGAACTTGCGCGGACCATGTACCACCAATCATGCTTCTCGCGGGCAAGGCACGCGCTAGAATAGATTGGTCATCCACGGCAGTGTGCCATCGAGATGGTTCAGGAGCGCGGTATAAATGGCGTTGGTCTCGTCTTGATTTTAGTATACTTCGGCCTGAGCCTTGCCTAAATACGGCATCTACACACGTGCGGCACACTTCCGTCAAGTTCCGAAGTGAAGACACGCGACTACCTCGCGTCGAGTGCATCAGATGACCCAAGTATCTACTTTCGATGATCTCGATACTGTATCCACACTGTAGCGCAACTGTTGCCCCAAAATAGGACTATGAGGATGCCTCGCACACTGGCTAGCTTAGGAGCGATGTCGGTGTGGCATTCGACATTGTTGAAGCAATTAGGATGGCCCAAGTGGTTCCAGCTCCGCTATCTTGCAATCTGCAGCATGGGGTCTTCAAGCTCGAGGCAAGCCGCAAGCTGCCGAAGATCAATGCACGGAAGACGCTCAAGTCTGCGTTGCTAGCACCCGCAAACCTGAAACGATACAACCAGTTCATCCGCCGATGGCGCGTTGTGTTCAACGTGTCATATCTGATCAGCGCAGCGTTGACGCCCGTGGAAGTGTTCGCTCCAGCCGTCTTCACACGCTCTTTGGCTCCATTTGTCACGCTGCTCGCTCTCCCAACGACGATCGCCACGCTGCTCTCCCTTCGATATGACATGGTCGTGTTACTGCTGGGAACGTTCGACTTCTGGTACCGAGGCTTCGCGATCGGAGTGTGCGCGATTGCAGTCGCGTTACATGTCCGCGATGCCCGCGCTCTAGGAGCGATTGCGATCATCAGCGGGAACCTAGTCGTTCTTCTCATGGACGCAAACTTTCGCGGAACGAAGAGCCAAGTCGTCATCTTGGTAGCGGCGGCCACGGTGATGCTGTTTAACGCTACAGCAGTGGCTTTCTCATGGATGGAAGATGTCCACGACTTCGCCGTCTTCTTCGTAGACAGCAATATCATCACTGTCCGGTCGATTGTCGCCAACGGATTCGGCCTCAGCTGTCTCCTGTTTCTCCAAAACGCATACGTGCGCCGGTCGTTCGCCCAGGCATCAACTGCTCAGTTACTGACAACCACGACCCAGTGCACCATCTACAACTGCCGTTTGCAGTGGAAGCCGACCACTTCCCACGCGCGGCTGACCATGGAGAGACGGCTTGTGAAGCGATCATTCCACGGGAAGACAATCCAGTTCCGGTGCGTGGGCCTCTGTCAAGTATTCAATGCACGCAAAACATTGATAATGACTTCCCCGGAGTCGCCATTGACCCCATATCACTGGTCTCTGCGCCTCGCGCTCATACTCAGCGGTGCCGTCGGCTTCATGGCCATGGTAGCCACATTTGCTGCAATTAGCAGCGACGTCGGCCTGTCCAGTGCAACCGTTCCCACCCTCAGCATCGTCAGCCTGGTCGCCACGGTCTCCGTCAACGCATTTTTCCTCGTCTTCGTCTACCAGGTTGAGATGCTACTACTCCTCTACGCGTCCTTCGACTTCGCCTTCAATTTCTTTCTCGTGTTCATTGTCCACATGTGTCTCTGCAGCCTCAGCGCCTGGGATATGCGCGTCGGAGCCATCGTCTCGAGCTTGCTGTGGATGCACTGGGTGTGTGTGATCGATGCGATTCCTCCCATCAAACGAGCACAACTTGGCTTCAACGTGCGTCGTGTCACCGCCGTGATACAAACGGCGTTTGTGGTGGCGCTGGTGCTGCTTTCGATCGACTTGCTCGTCTGGAACTCGCAGCGCTTCGTGAATCACGACGTACTCCAGGACATCAGCAACGGTGCGAACTTCAGTGATTCAGCCAACTGGTCCGTCGGCTCGTTCTTCTTGAATCGCGTCGCAGGCCTCGTTTTGTGGGCTGGCCGCGCGCTCTTCCGCATGGTGACGTACGACGACGACGAGCTGCTCTGTCTGCGTGGCGTCGTGGAGTACGACGACTACGAGGCGTCGAGTCGGCACCCGTGGACCGAGGAGTCACGAGCCAAGCTTGGCGCGATCGTGCAGGCGCTGTCGGAACGAAGCCAGGGTCCGGCCATGCAAGATTCACGTATTGGAGACGCTAAAACACAGGCGACCAACGGAGCCATGGGGTCGTTCACTCACGGACCCACCGTCGGTGGACAAAGCGGCGAGGCAAGTTGAAGCATCTTGGCGTGGCGCCGAGAAATTGATCAAAGCGGGGGCTCTGAGTCACGCCAGCATACGAGAGAAACAGCGACGAGCTACAGAAGAACAGGGCTGTCTATGGAAGACACGAAGGGTGTGGTCGCGAGCGTTGACGCGCGCTGCGCGAGCGAGAAGCGACGCGCCATCTTCCCCCACCATTTTTGTTTGTCGATAAGGGGCAAAATGGATCACATCCATAAAATACGGTAAGCTACGGTCTCAGATGGTTCGTAACTTTCGAATATTCGGATACTTGCGTAGTTTACGAACGGAGTCAGACTGTCGGACGAACAAAAGGGCACCACGTTATCACTGGGAAAATGGCGTCGCTTCTCGCTCGCGTGGCGCCCGTCCACGCGCACGCGCGGCTCCAATGCAACCACCGCATGCTTCCCAGTCCACGCGCTTCGCATCCCAGTGCCGTTGGCTCGCTAGTGTGGCCTAGATCCCACGCTTCGATCGATTCGAAGCACTTCACGACCAGCATTTCCAGCGATACCGAGACGTCCGCACTCGTCGACACAGTCAAGAGAAGCAGCGAAAGCCTCGTGGAAGAGGGTTCTTACGTTCGCAGAACCTTGGACGCAGTCGTCCAGAAGAAGATCCAGTACATCCAGAGGCTGGCGAGGCGGAATGCCTTCGATGTCATGCTGCGCGTGGTCCAGACCGCTCTTCGACACGCACCCAGCACTCAAGGCGTTCCGTGCTCGCTGCTGGCCAAGTACGTCGATACGGAAGCCACTGCCATGGAGGAGAAGGCGTGGTTTGCTCCGTCGAAGTTTAACGAGTCGATCACGAGACGCCTCGAGATCGAGATCATGACCGAATTCCTGAGCATGGGAATTCGGTCATGATCGCGGCCGGATCTCGCCGTCGCGGTGTACAACCACCGTCGGTTCATGGCGGCTACTGTCGCCTCGGTCATGGATGCGAATTCGGGCTACGTCGCCGATTTTTCCAGACATACCAAGGAGTTTGCAAGGCTCGCGATGCGTGCGTTCGACGAACTGAAGGACCGCCCACAGGTTATCTCCGTCTACGTGGACGCCGTGAAGGCCGGCCATCGCCGTCGGCGCAGATGCTGAGGTTGTATCAGCAAGCCTTGCTGGAGATGCACTGCCACGATGAAATACGCGCGCTGTTTGCAGACATCCAGAGGCAAAACTGGGCCGTGGACTACCACTTCTATCGGCAAATGCTGTACTTTGCAAGCGTGGTGCATGACGCTGACCTCATGCGAGATTCGAAGCAAGATGGCGGCGTTGGACATCCCCCTGCGTGCTGAGGATTATCTGACTGCCATGCGATCGTTCCAAGTGCTCGACCGTGACGCGGGCCTGGTCGTGCCGGCCAACTACCGCTTCTGTGTAAACCGCATTGCGACTCGAGCCGTGTCTTCTGAAGGCTACGACGCCAGTAAGCAGATCCTCGCTCTCTTTGATGAGATGATCGATGTGGCCAAGGTCGAGCCACACCACAAAATGTTCTTCATTTACACGATCCAAGCGGCGCTGCTGGTGGAGGAGTACGACCGCGTACCAAAGTACGTAGAGCTCTTTGAGCGGATCTTCGGCGAGCCAATCGCGGGCCATCGAGTGATCACGAATGTCGTGAACGTGCAGTTACTTCGCGATGAAGCCGTCGTGGCGTGGGAGGTTGTTGTCAAGGCGTGTGCAAACAACAGCGGAGGAAGGCAACAACGAGTCTCGAACGAGGTACTCGTGGCATTCACCAGCATTTTGCAATATCTCGTGACTCGCCGAGATCTCCAACTCACGCGCCAGTTCCTCGACGCACTCAAGGCCAAGGCCTTGCTATCACAGTTCAAACGCGAACAGCATGCCAGTCTCATCGAAGCCGTCGTTCCTGACAAAACACTCGTCAGTGATTCGAAGATCCTGCACATGCTCGACGAGTACGCGGACGCATTCCGCGTCACGGACAAAGAGACTTCGCTCGAGGCTTTTGCAGACGCGTGCATGGCTTCCGGTCGCTGGTCGCTGCTTGGGCAAGCGCTGAAGATCAGAAACCTCAAGCGGATCCAGTGGATCGCTGACTCGCTTGCAGTGCGCATCAGTGAAGCAGCGCTGGAAGACAAGTCGAGTTGTGACAGCATGGAGCTCGTCGCCGAGATGGGGCGAGTGGTGAACTTGACTTCGCTGAGTGACAGCAATCGCAACACGTTGAGTGCAAACGGCGCACAAGCAGCGGAGGCATTGCGGGCTTTGCCCGAGTCGAGTCGGAGTCCCAAGGAATCGTACCTGTAAAAGTGATCACTGCGTGAGGAAGAGAGGAATAGACCGAGAGCATGTCCTCAATGCGTGTCTGTTGTCAGGGCGTGCTCTCTCTATGGTAGCGGTATCAATCGAAATGGGAGCTCTACGTCACGCCAGGCAGGCCAAAGAAGCAGCTAATCTAGCGAGCAAACACCGCAAAGTGTGAAGAATGCGGCTGAGAGCATTGATGCGCGAGGGAGAAGCGCGTGTTGCCCGATGATGTTGCGGTCAAAATTCAGAATCTGTGACGTGTGAGGCACACGTCACATGACACGATGTTGAAATTTACATCAAAGTTCGAAACATTTCCACCAGAAACAGTAGTTTATGAAAAACTTGTCACCGCATCATCAGTTGGACACGCCGAGCAGCGTCACGATGGCGGCGCTTCTCGCTCGGGCGGCGCGCGCCAACGCCCACATGCGACTTCAACGAGACCCCCACGTACGCCTTCGTGCATCCTCTGCCCATCGCGGTGGTTTTGGCTCGTTGCCAAAGTGTGGAACGCACGCTTTCATCGATTTCCACAGCTTCAGCACCAGAGCGTCCACAGAGGCAAAGGCGACGACGTTGGCCGACGCCGCGGAGAGTTATGGGGGCGCCCTGGCCGAGGAAGCCTCCTCTACGCGCAAGGACATCGATGCAATTCTTGAGAGCAAGTTGCTGTACGTTGAGAAGCTCGCGAGGCGCAATGAGTTCGACAAAATGCTGGGGCTACTCGTCGAGCGGTACAGGCCGCTATACGAGTCGCATCCGGCGTTGAAAGGCGTCCCGTGCTTGCTAGAGGAAAAGTACTCGGGCGTGCAGGCTGTCGATGTGAAGAAGAAGAAGAAGAATATCAAGAACTGGAGGGTGGAGATGGACGCACAGTTTCGGCCGGTTTGCTATAACGATCCCGTGACGCGACGCATCGAGCTGAAGATCATGAAGGAGCTGCTCGGCAAAGGGCGGCCAGACCTCGTCGTGGACGTGTTCGACCACCGCAAGTTCATTGGAACCAGAGTGGGCAGCGTCGTGCACGAAAAGTCGGGGTATGTCGCCGACTTCACCAACATTCGTAAAGAGTTCTCCCGACTGGCAATGCGTGCGTTCGACGAGCTGGGGGACCACCCCAGGGTCATGTCCGCCTACGAGGACGTGGTGAAGGCCGGGCAAACGCCCTCTGTGCAGATGACGCGGTGGTACCTGGACGCGTTGTCGGCAATGCAGTGTTTCGATGAAGTCCGTCAGCTCTACGGGAACGTCAAGGATCGAAAGTGGCCAGTGGATGCCGTCTTCTACAGGCAGATGCTGCGCGTCGCAGAGTTAGAGCGTGACAATGGGCTCTTGGCGGAAGTGCGACGCAAGATGATAGCCGAGAAGATCCCCCTTTACGCTGATGGCTATCTAACTGCCATGAGATTGTTGGAAGACGAAATGTTCAGTGGTGAAGCGGATGGAGACAGCACCAGTCCAGTGCCAACCAACTACCACGATTGCATCGGCCGCATCACCGCGAACAACCAACTCGTGTCTCCCAAGGTTCACGTCGTGAGCAAGCAGATCCTGAGTCTTCTTGATGAGATGATCGATGTCGCGAAGCTCGAGCCACGGAAGAGGATGTTCCTCATCCCCCCGATCAAAGCGGCGTTCTTCGTGGCAGACTACGACCTCGTTGCAAAGTATGTCGACCAATTTGAACTCACTTTCGACGAGCCAGTCGAAGGTGAGATACTTCTTTTCGCTGTATTGTCCTCGTTGCTTCGGGATGAACCTGCCGCGGCGTGGGAGCTTGTGATCAAGGCGTTTGAAGCGGTCAGCAGTGACCAAAACGAGCACCATTCGGTCTCTAACAAGACGTTGGGGGCGCTCACCAGCATTTTGCAGTACCTTGGGACTCGCCAAGATCTCCAACTCACGCGCCAGTTCCTCGACGCACTCAAGGCCAAGGCCTTGCTATCACAGTTCAAACGCGAACAGCATGCCAGTCTCATCGAAGCCGTCGTTCCTGACAAAACACTCGTCAGTGATTCGACGATCCTGCACATGCTCGACGAGTACGCGGACGCATTCCGCATCACGGACAAAGAGACTTCGCTCGAGGCTTTTGCAGACGCGTGCATGGCTTCCGGTCGCTGGTCGCTGCTTGGGCAAGTGCTGAAGACCAGAAATCTCAAACGGATCCCGTGGATCGCGGATTCGCTTGCAGTGCGCATCAGTGAAGCAGCGCTGGAAGACAAGTCGAGTTGTGACAGCATGGAGCTCGTCGCCGAGATGGGGCGAGTGGTGAACTTGACTTCGTTGAGTGACACTGACCGCCGCACACTGAGTGCAAACGCTGCTGAAGCAGCGGAGGCCTTGCGAGCTTTGCCAGAGGCGATGCGTCGTCCCTCATACCTGTAAGTCCACCAGCTACACAAGCCGCGTCCGCATTGTGTTGGCGGACATCCAGGCTGTCCTCCATCGCCTCGCTGTAGCCGATTGCTACTACTGTGCGGCGTCCAATCGCCGTGCTGGAGCAAACACTGTTTACTGAGATGCGTCCAATGACTGCGAGTAACCTCCAATGCACCAAATGCAGAAAACGGAAGAGTGTCTATTGCTTTGTCGTTCTGTCTAGATGATACCCAGTACGCGCAGTCGGCTCTCGTACTCGTTGCGGCCAATGTAGCAGCCGATGAGCGCGCGCTCGCCGCCTTCAAACGCGTCGCGGCCGTGCATCACGCGCTGGTTGTCCACCAGGATCATGTCGCCCACGCCCAGCTTGAGTCGGAATTCGTTGGCCGGGTCGCGGATCAGGCCCAGCAGCTCTTCGTGGTACCGGTAGAACTGCTCGACCTGGTCAAACGACAAGTGCGTGAGCGGCGCGCGGTCGTAGTCGTTGTGGCGGAACTGCACGACGTTGCCGGCGTGGTCCAGCTTGATGAGCGGCTCCATGGTCGCGAGGTGCGCGTCCTCGTCGTACGTGAAGTAGTGCAGAGGCGTCGTGGACAGGAACTCAAACGCCTTGGGGTTCTGACGCCGCAGCGTCTCCACGACGTGGAACGAGTCCACGTAGCGAGAGTCGCCGCCTTCGCCCGCCTGTGCGATGCAGTTGAAGATCTGGAGCCCGGGCGGTTCGCGCATGTACGTGCCGTCCGTGTGGTGGAGCAGTTCGAGGTTCGTAGACGCCGTGTCGTTGTACGACTGGTCGGCGCTCTGCGGGTTCGTGGTCCACATCGTGCCGTAAATCGTCTCGAGCACGAAGCCGATCTTGCGCGAGAACTTCTCGGTCTCGTCCATCGACGACGGCGTCGAACGAACGAGCGCCAGGCCGTACTTGTGCAGGTCCTGCATCACAGGCGTGATGTCCTCCATCACGTCGTTGAAATCGCGGTTTGGAAGCTCCAGTGACGCGCCCTGCCATAGCGTCTTGCCGCGCAGCGTCTGCTGGCGGTGGTTGTTCGGGTACGCCGTCGGCTCCACGCCATACGCATGGTCCCGCAGCCACTGTGCGTCGAACTCACTCGCCTTGCACGTCGTGCCACGCTGTCATTCACACATAAGACCATCTCATCAGCCTTGGCCGCCAAGCTGTCAGGTAGAAAGTTCGCAAGCTTACCACGGAGCCGTGCCACTCGATGGCAATGCCGCCTTTCTCGCCGCTGACAGCCAGCGATGTGAGCTGCGGGTCCGCTGGGATGGACGCCGTGTCGATCTGGCGCTGGCGCGTGTCCGGGTGCGTGCACACGGGGCAGAGGCAGTGGTCGCGCAGCCACTTCTTGTGGAACTTGGCGCTCTTCTCGTCGTCCCACGTGACGCGCACGGCGCTCTGCTCGGCCAGCTCCTCGACCTTGGTGACGCGCACGGGCGTGGACTGTGAAAACGCGCGCGAGTGGCTCAGCAGCGCCGCGCGCAAGGCAGGCAGGCGGCGGCGGAACACTCGCGCAGGAAGCATGAGGATGGAGATGAAGATGGAGGACGGAGAATAATGGCGCGGCGAGCGGAGGCTGCGGCTGGAGATGGCGACGCAAAGGCCACGCGCGCGGGTGACGGCGGACTCACGTGGGGGCCGGTTGAAGTGCAGCGCTTTGCTATTGGGTGTTGACGCAGTCACAGTCACACGCGACTCAAGAGGCGAGAGCCACGCACGAGCAGCTCAACCAGCTGGTGAGCTATTGATGACCACAGGCGGTTTCAACGGAACCCCCGGGTTTAGGAGGGAGTAACCGCTATGTGGTGTGGACCACAGTGTGACATGAGAAGAGTGACACATGGATCATGTTTCAGAGGTGGTATGTATTCGACTATGCAAAATATGCTCTACAAGAGGTAGTGGCACGGGCTAATCAAGATGGGCATGAAAGTGGACAGTTCAACCAATGTGCCTAACCCAAACTAATCACTTGTTTTTGGATGTACCGGTATGTTGCATCCACAGGCATAACTCAGTTATGCCTGTTATGATAACTGTATCAAGTTCAACCCTGGTGCTCGTCCTACTCGGCGTTGGGTTGACTTCTCCATACGCTGGTGACGAGCCTCATAGAGCAGCCGTGACGTGAGCTCATGGCTCTAGCGCACTGAGCTCCATGGCGTCTCTGTTTCGGTCCATCTGGCCCATTGGAAATAGAACCAATTTCATTTATTTCCTTTTAAGCCAATAATCACTCTCCAATACTGTATCCTATGTATCCATTGGGTGCTTCTAAATTTCCGACCTTACATTTCCAGCCAATCATAACATCTCCAGTTCTGTTGAGCTTCTGCATGTGGCACATCTGCACGCCCAAGAGTCCAGCAACCGCTGGCCCATCTTCCGGATGCTTGTTCATGTGATGCCTGGTGTGCTGTCACACAGCACCATCAAAGGCCTTGCCTTCCATCCCGTCTGTGTGCGCGTCTTTCGCTCCATATCTCGGCTTCCTCGCTGTAGCGACCGTCCATTCCATCAAGCGCGTAGTGGCATATTCGCCTGGATTCTCCTCGGAAGACCTCGCTTCGTGGGACGCTGCCGCCGCACCTCACTGCTGCATCTTCGTGCATCCACTGCACCCAGTGACCAGGCGTCGCCTCGATCAATCCGATTCGTTGTGTGGGTACTGAACCGACCCGACGGACTCTACCTGCCCCAACCGGAACCCACAACAGAACGCGAGCCGCACGTGCGCTGTTGGGTGTGAGCCTACAGTATCAGTCGTGGACCATCACTGAGCGTACCTATCGGTCCGCTATCTCTCGGTTGAGACTGTTGCGACTGCACGCCGCTCGCCACGACCTGAGACCAACCCAGGACTGCTGGAGTGTACCACACGCGAAAGAGAGAACGCGAAGCGAACCAACAAACCCCACTCGGTGCGTGCAGGCAGGCGCCTCATCAGGATGCGGACGTCCCCTGGACATGCGACTAATATGCGCGTTCTCTGTGTCTCTCGTTCTGCCTTCGTTAGGTCACTGTTATCACTGTCACTACGACCATGAACCTCCGCCTCGTACCCACGCTTCTCAGCGTGACAGCGCTGCTCTTCAACGACGCACTAGCGCAGGACAGCACCGAAACTACCCGCCCAAGGAGCAACTCGTCATCCTCGCCACCGTCCTCGTCACCTACTACTTCGCCTCCCGTCGCGACGTGTGAACAGGTCGGCCTCGTGTCTGTGTACGTCGTCGGCTCACCGAACGCGTTCTGCGTGAAATCGAACACCTGCAACTCCAACTACATCGGCGCGTGTCCGGGCGCGAACGCCGTTGACGTCAATGGCATCGCCCTTACTCGTGGAAGTTGCTGCGCGACGCTACAAGGCACAGGGGAAGTCGGCTGCGTGAGTAGCGATCTCCTCACGGGCGACGTTCAGTGTATCAGACATGCCGGATCATCCGACAGTGCCGTGGTGATAGACCCAGCGACCCGCACGCCGATACCCACGACGACATCGCCGTCTCCGACCTCCCAACTGCCGTCTCCGACGCCCTTTTACGAGATCACGGATGGACCAGAATCCACGTCATCTACACCGCCGGTGGCCACGACCACGACACCAACCCCGACTCCGTCGCCGGAAGCCACGACGAAAACTCCTGCCCAAACAGTCATCATCACCAGCATGTCGATGTCGTCGGCGGGATCGGGTGCTGATGGGTTTGACGATCGCGAACCTGAAGCTGGCGATGAGCCAACACGAGCGCCAGTATCAACACCGCCAGCATCGGTCACCGACTTGTCGTCCATGGAGCCGATCACGGAAGCTCCGAGTACTTCTGCCCAGAGCAACAGTGTTGTGGACAGTGGTGGAAAAGGCAACAGCAACGGTAACAGCAACTCGCAGAACAGCGGTAGCAGCAGTGCGTCAAGCAGTTCATCAGCATTCACGAGCTTCGTGAACTCCGACGTCGTGCTCGCGCTCGTGCTTGGATCTGTGGCGACCGTGGCGGTGATTCTAGGCGCGTTCATCCTGCGGCGTCGGTCCAACGCGGCTATCCCGTCTTCCTCGACTGTGTCAACATCTACCTTCTCACGAAAACACAACGAATCCGACGCTGCGCCGCTGACGCTGGACGGCGACGACGACTTGTATGAGGACCTCAAGTTCCAGGCCAACGAAGCCTTCTCGCCCATCCACGTGCGGCCCGGCCACTCGTACGCCGCGAGCTCCACGCCAGGCCACGATCGACCCTCGTACTTTCTCTAGACTCGCGCATTGCGCTGCGTTGTTGCCACGAGCGCGTCGTGACTTCCAGCAAGTATCTACTGTACCTCATCGTCAGGCTGCCTGCCTCTGAGCCATTTTCCCCCACACCATCGTAAGTAGCAGATTCGTAGCATTAGCATAGGCTAGTTTGTGGATAATTGTAGTTAGGTTAGTTCCTCTGCGTCTGCATGGCCGTCGTCTGTCTGTGTTCCAGCTGTCGAACGTTGCGACGTTTTCGCCGTTGCTTGGAGTCTATTGGTGGCATGACAGTGCCATCTGGCACTGGCGCAATGCGGCGACAGGGACTCTCTGCAGCCGGGGAGCTCTCCCGCCTGACTCTACCCGCTGGACTCTGGATGGGACGAATCGCGTTGTTGGGGCTCCGGACACTGGATCTTCGGACTTTGAACACTGCCCCTTGAGCTGAAGCACCCCGTCATCAGTCACTCCCCCATAGTGGCCATAACGGAAAGTTGACAGTGGACATCTCGCCTCAACTCGCCGCCCTACTCCCCTTGTGTGGCTTGGATATCGATCAATCACTCGCTCGATATGATCTCCCCACGCAGCGGAGTCTTCGCCGCCTCGGCGCTGCTGGCGCTTGCCGCCTCGGGCGCCCAGGCTTTCAACGTCAAGCTCTCCAACCGCTGCTCCTACACCGTGGAGATGTTTGATGCTTCGCGCATCGAAAACATCAGTCCCGGCGGCTCCATCACTCGCAGCATCGCCCCGAACTCGGGCGCCCACGTCTTCCGCCACACGAACAAGGCCCAGGCGACGCTCGCCGAGTTCTCCGGCGACGGCGGCATGGCCTGGTTCGACATCAGTATCATCCCGACCGGTCCAAAGAGCGGGGTACGTTTGATTCATCTCTCTCTGATTGATGTCGGTGATGTATGTACATGGGACTAACGGTGGTATATCTCAATTCTGTTATCTAGCCGGACTACTGTGAAAGCCTCGACGCGTGCAAGTCCCACACCGGCGGCGTGGGCTTCAACGTGCCCATGCAGATCATTCCTACGAACCAGAACGGCGACCGCTGCAAGACCCTCACGTGCATGTACGACGGCTGTCCGGACGCCTACCAGTACCCCAAGGACGACACCAAGACCCACACGTGCTCTCTGGGTAGCGACTTCGAGGTCGTCTTCTGTCCAGGTGGCGCCGGTGGCTCCGGTGGCTCGCCGCCAGCTCCTACCCAGGCGCCCTGGACGCGACCTCCTACCCAGGCCCCCTGGACGCCACCTCCTACGCCGGCCCCAACTCCTGCCCCGACGCCAGCTCCAACTCCAGCCCCTACGCCAGCTCCAACCCCAGAGCCTACGCCAGCGCCGACGCCAGCGCCGACCCCGGCCCCGACACCAGAGTCAACGCTAGCGCCAACGCCTGAGCCAACGCCTGAGCCGACTGAGGCCGCCAACGAGAACGGTGTCGTCTCGTCCTCGGCTTCGTCGGACAGTGAGAGCGACGCGTCGTCGGTCGGCTCCTCGCTCCGTGGCTCGAGCAAGGCCTCGGGTGCCGATGACGAGACCGAGGCGGGCAACGAGTCCGCTGTTGTGAACAACAACGAGGAGACCACGGAGGCCCCGGCGGCGGAACCCCTGGCAGGTGATGCGACGCCTGCAAGCACCCCTCAGAGCACCTCGGTGGAAGCCAACACGCAGGGTAGCGACAGCAATGCCGGAGGTACGATCGGTACCCTCCTTGGTGTCGTGGGTGCTGTCGGCGTGGTCGCTGGTGCCGCTATCTACACCGTCCGCAAGAAGAAGGCCGACCTCGAGGCCATGGATGACAAGACGCCAGAACCGAACATGTCCGTGGTCGGTGGCGGCGTCGCTGGCTCCATCCTCGTCACGCCAAAGGATCAGATCAACGTGCTGTAAGCGTGGCGTGGCCACATGACTTCCGTGTAGAAGACGCATGGCGTCCAGTCCCGCCTTGGTTCGAGTGGGTGGGCATTTCATGCTTTTTGAAACGACAATATGAGCCAATGTGTTTATTTCTTGATCATTCGAGCATCTTTTCTGCAAACAAAGACGCCGTCAACTCCGTTGGTGTGCATTGATATCTTCGACTATGGCAATCTTCCGTTAGTCGACCACAGAAAGGCAGGATTTGTGCTGGAAGTGATGTCAAAAGGGGTCTTTGTTTGTGTTTACTTGTATGATACAGTGAGGAGGTTGATAGCTTACGGTTGGTTGCTGTGTTGCGTTGTAGGTCGGTGGCTGCATCTCGCAAATAATGTTCGAGAAAAGTGATAGAAAGAGCCCGGGGGGATGCACGACACGCAGAGGATACGACGAGACCGACGTGGAGAGAAGCCCAAGCAGCACAGCCAAACCGTAAGGTTTTAAGCGGATGCACCTGCAAGAGCACTCACGACGTCCGTGACCTTGAGACCCGCGGAGGCTGGCTGCTCGGGACACTTCGAGTACACGATCTTTCGTTCCTCCTTCTGCACTTGCATGAATCCTGTGAAAAGCCAGACAACGGCACGCGTCAGTACTCGTCACAATCTTACCACTTCTGGCTGTGGGTTCGGTCAGGTACGTACGTCGTTTGAAGAAGTCGTAGGTTGCGCCGGCGTCAAAACCGGACTGATCGGGCTGGAAACTGCGACGCTGGTCCGCCCGCGCCTGCTCTGATCGCTGGAGCATGCCGATGATCCGCTGCTGGAAGTCCTCCATCTCGTCTGTCTGCTTCTCACCGTCGTGCTCCGGAGTTTCGTCGTCGTCCTCGTATTCTTCTTCCGTGCCACTCCACTCATCCGCCAGAGAAGGCTTCTCATCAGGGTGACGCAGCGAGATCGAAACAAACGCGGCGTCAGTCGGATGGTCAAGCTCGTCGATTTGGTTGTCGGAGATCACAGGACACTCGACATCCCCGATCATGATGACGCTCTTTGTGGACTGCGTTGACGCCGCCACTTCCTCCAGCTGAGTGAGCACTGCACGACAAACGCCAGCGTCCATCTCAGCCGAACGCGACAAGTCCTGTGGAGGGTGAAACACTGGCTCGGCATCGAAGCTGTCACGTCCGGTCTCTAAATCAACGTGTCCAGCCTTGATCTGCTCCGACTGAGCCGCCAGTTGCGCTGCCTCGGCCGCTCGCAGTCGCTTTGCCGCCAGTTTCTGACGCTTGAGCTGCGTTTTAGACACGACCGGCGTCTCTTTGACCACCTCTGGCTCCACAACTTCAGTCTTCTCCACGGCAGGTGCCTTCTTCTCCTTCTGCGCTTGGACGTTTCCCACCAGCACCATGCCCTTTGTCTGGTAGACTGAGCACTCGACGTTGACACGCGATGACTTCACGAAACGCCACGCAAACGAAGCGCCGCTACCCAGTGGAGGAGTCGAAGCCTTGACGACCGCGAGCTTCTTCTGTCGTGGCACAGCACGGTGCACCATCGAGACTTCCAGCGAGTGCTCGACCATGCCGAGCGTCTGGCTGCTGACCTTCCAGACGACGACATCACCGTTCTTGATACGAAGCTGTGGCGGATGGAAAGCAAAGTCTTCGATCAGGACTTCGTGAACAGCAACACCGTGCTGCTGCAACAGCTCAATGTCCGCTACCAATGCCACTGGGAATGGCTCCGGGTACACCGCAGTCTCCAGCACCAACGCGACGGACAACTCCTTCGGCTGGATCGCTTCACTGGGAACGAGGTTTTCGTACGCGGTCAGGACTGAAACCGCTGCAGCATCGTCTTCGTCGGATCCGGACTGTGTCTCCTGGCTGGAAAGCTCGCTGCCCGTCACGCAAACAACTGCAGTGGACGCCGCCGAACCCGCGTTTGCCACTCCCGTGCTGCTCTTCGTCTTCTGCACGCGTTTGGAGGCCTGTCGTTTCCGGCTCTGTCGTTCGCTGACTGTGTACGCGACCTCTTCGTCTTCATCTGCATCCTCCGTCGACTGCTGCTGCCGTTGAGGCCGCGGAGACTTGGAACCAACCGAACTCGCCTTTGCCTTTCGACCTGCCACCGCTGGCACCACTGCCACCTCCACAGCCGCAGAAGATGACGCCGAGGATGCCGACGAAGCCGACGACGGCGACAGTGCGGGCGCCACGGGCTTGGCCTTCCACAGCAGCTGCTTCAGCAGACTCGGGTGCTCCTTCTTCTCCGCACCCGCAGTTGCTGAAGCATTCGCATTGCTCTGCTGCTTGCGCTTGCGCTGCTGGCTCTTGCTCAGCTTCTGCGTCGCGCCACTCGCTGCCACCACCACCTCCTCCGTCTGCAGCGCAGCACTCTCGCCCTCGCTCTTCTCCAACTGCCGCTTCTTCAGCTTCTTCTTCGCCACAACCGCCACCTCCACCGCGTCTTCCTCCACTGGCTCGCTCGCTACGCCCTCCACCGCCGCCTTGGGCTTCTTCTTCTTGCCTGGAGCCGCCGGATTCCGCGGCTTGCCCGCCGTCTGCGACGCCACGGGCTCCGCCGCGCGGTGCTCCATCTGATTGTCCTCCTGCTTCAGCGCCGCCGCCGCTGTCTCATTGCTAAGATCCGCCGCTGGCACCTTGCGCTGATACCGCTTCACGACGCCGCCGCCATTGCCAGTCGCTACGCATCACATCACAACGGTTAGCATGTTCCTTCCACAGAAGATGCCGAGGCCCACAGGACGCACCTTTCTCTGGCGCTTTGCCCATGATGAGTCGCTGTCGAGTATGCGCTGCTGCCCAGTGCTGTGGCTCTGCGTGGAGCTGTGCGTGGAGAGCTACGGGGATCTCCAAGCGTCGCGTTCCTTCGCGGGCGGACGTTAGATCAGTACGTACGCCAATTCGAGTTTGCTCCATTTTCCCAAGCGGAGCTGCCCAGACAGACACGACAACGAGTCCAAAAACCACTTCACGTTGGCTCAAAAACCACTGCCACGGGGATAGTAAAACCTCACGTGGCCAATCTGAAAAACCTACATGCCTATAACCAGATGAAGTGTCGACCTGGAACCTTCGATGCATTTCGGCACGATAGAGCGAGGTTCTAAGGTTAAATGAGATTGACAATGACGGGTCGTCTCATGGATACGATCTATTGGCTGAAAAAGGTGATTGTTTAGACCAATAGAAAGTACACGCGCCATTATCAAATGGGTACTTCGAAGTACAAAATGGAAATGCACAGGTTGGTGGCTTGAACACCTCCCTCTCCATTACGCCAGCGCTTCTGCGCCACCAAGCGCCCTGTGTAGACGCTATTTATTCACGCGACCTACTCTCCGTGTTCAGATAACGATGACCACAGTTCTCGTGTTTGTTGCGGCTGGCCGCAAATACCGGTGAGCACGCTCCGGCAACCAGAATAGCTCGGCGAAATTAAAGCTCCCACCCTCCAACGCTCATGCGCGCAGCCCGCGACAGTGCTCCGTGCACCGGTAGACTTCTGCACTCGGCGCGTCCTGCCATCAGACGGCAGTAGGAAGTGTGGACTGCACGTCGGAATGAGCGGGTCCAGAAGAGAGAGCGGCCGGCGCCGGCTGACGCTGGAGCGCACGCAGTCCACGAGCGGGCCAACGACGCCCAACGCCATCGGCGGAGTCTCCATGGGGACCAGTGCGAAGCGAATCACGATGTCAGTCAGTAATCTTCTCTCAACGGCTTCCCAGAGTGCTACAAACGCGGGTCTTCGGCATCAGTTGTCTCAATCTGGTTCGGGGTCGTTCTCCAGTGGTTCCAAGCGACGCATTGGGCCCGTGCCATCACCACTCACGCACTCCAACTCTGCTTCTGGCGGCTCCATGTCCCGCAAGCAGGCCGCAGATAAGCAGCTTGCCATCAAGATGCGGTACTCGAACAAGTCCAACAAATCAGCACGCCATGACTTCGACGATGATCAGCTCTACAACCGCGAGGAAGCTGAAGTAGAAGTCGAAGAACTAGCCTCGGTTATGGACCAAAGCTCCAGTGATCCGACTCGCCATGGCAGTACGCACAACAAGCCCCGGGGCCAGTGGACGGTTGCTCATGACGCATCCAAGTTGGCGTCGCCACCAGCGTCTCCTTCGCCCAGCAAAACCCGCATGACCTGGTCGTCTCGGGCTGCGATGCTGCGACCAGGAATCCACAGGTCAGCGAACTACCGACTCGCATCCTGGCTGGGAGTGCTGGTAATCCACACTGTGTGTACGGGTCTTCATGTGTGTGTCGCCGTCGTCTTTGCCAAGCTTCCGCAAACCAACCTCCGTGTCTCGCTCCCCCAGTACTCGCCAGAAATGGTGAATTTCGCTCACCATGCCACCGTCATTTGCGTGTTTGCGTCCATTCTCGCCGCCATTCACGGCATGGTCACCATCCGCATGCTCCGACAGTCACTCTGGTGTCGACAGCTCATGTACTACGCGCCAAACTACTTCTCAGCAGCTCGGAGCGATCAAATCGTGCCATTTTCAGTCAGTATGAAGGCCCTCACTGGTGTTCCCCCGTCCAACCCCAACGCGCCCAAGATCTCAGGCAGCTCCATTTTCAAGAGCCTAATCGTGAAATCGTGGTGGGTGCTGCAGGAGCTTCTTTGGGCCCGACGAGATATGGTCGTCCTCAATTACACACCGACATCGGAACGGATGTACCGAGCCTCCATCGTCGTCCAGACCATCGTGCACGTGATCGAAGCCGTGGGGATTAGTCGCCTCGTGGGTATTTGCTGGATCCACCACGTGTACGTGACGCTGATTGTGATGAACGCCTGGCTTCCGTTCGTGCTCACGCTTTTGCGAAACACACAATTCATTTTGTGGCACTCCCACCGCATCATCTCGCTACTCAGCAGCACGTTGCTGGACGTGTTTGCCGCCGTGGTGATCCCCATCGCACTCATTCAGTCGTACATGATGGATTACGACGCGTCTCAGAAGACTTTTCGGTTCGAACGATGGAATTGCGATCGCTGGTTCGTGAAAATGCTGCTGGAATTCCAGTTCTTGCTCACGACCAATGCAATCGGCTCGCTCCTTCGATTGGTTGTCGGTCTCCACTTGCTGTCGTCGCTGAACGCGCTCAAGTCGCTTCTAGAATCCGTCACCAGTAGCCGCCCGCCGATCCCAAGCACGGAGCGATCCGTGTCTGGCTCGCCGACCAAGTTGAGTGCACGACGCAACAAGCTGATCAAGGTCAAACCAGGCACGAGGCGTGCCCTGCTGCTCGAAATCCTGCTTGTCCTCGGGGGCGTCATCACGCTGGCCGGCCATCTATCTTCGACTCAAGCAGTGACCAGTGCCTGTCCTCTGCCGCTGCATCCGTGGTTTACGAACGCGCGCTTCTGTCCGCTCGTGGAAGTCAATTGCACCGCAAATCCATCGCTTTCGCCGACTGGTCGACTGGATACTGTGCTGGCCGACGTGGACGACCAATCTGTCCGCCACTTGGCCATCCAGTCGTGCCCACAAGTCCAGATCTCACGAGCCATCCTGACCCTCCAGCAGCTCGTGACGTTCAAGATCAAGCACTCGTCGCTTGCTGCGTGGCCTGGCGATGCTGCACTTTCACATCGATACCATCCGACCATGAGCCGCTTTGCCGCCGTGAATGTATCGATGCTCGAGGTCCCGGACGGCTTGCTCTCTGCCGATTTCCCTGCTTCGCTTCGTGTGGTGTATCTACGTCGCACGAACATTTCAACGCTTCCGTCCAGCCTCGCACAGCTCTGGCCTGAGGTCGAGACCTTGGCACTGGAGCACTCTGCTTTCGATGAGGTCCCTGCCGTGCTTCTAACGATGGCAGGACTGCGTGAGCTGTCTCTCGCGGGTAACAACATCTCGCTGGTCCCTCGTGAGCTGTTCGAAATGGCAGCTCTGGAGAAGCTATGGCTCAACCGCAACCCAATCGCTTCGCTTCCGACGGACGTGACATTGGACCCTGCAGCCACGCTGAAGTGGCTCGCCCTCGACTCCACTGAGCTGAGCAGTCTGCCTCCCTGGGCTACAGCCAACACCGACTTGCAGAAGCTACTGGGAAAGACACCCTACTGTACGAGCCTGAACCCAGCCACGACGGACTTGCAGGCCCTGGGAGTCAACTGCACGGAGCTCGGGTTTGATTCCATGGCCATGTTCCCGCTGCTCACATCCACGTAAGTTGTCACAAACAACAGAGTTTGGTTCATATTGACTTTCCAAAACAGGGAGGAACTTGCACTCCGTTCCTCCCCTTCTCCTCGATTCCTCTGTCGCTGTGGTGTTCTTCTCTACGACTACGCTGACCCTTCCGTCTCTTACATAAAGCAACCCGTCGGATGTCGTCCTATTCTCCAAAAACCAAATACACAGGAAGACGCCCTCCAGTCTTCGTCACGACGAATGCGTTTACAGCACGTCGACGAAGTTCTGCGGCGTGCGCATGATCGAGCGGTTGCCCGGCACGGTCGAGCGGATCTCCACAGGCGTCTTCTGCTCCATGGCGTCGAGCTGGGCCTTCTTCTTGCGAACCACGAAGATGGCAGCGGCGGCAACACCACCCACAGCCGCGACAATAGCAAGCAGCACAACGACGGTGCCACTGGCGCTGGCGCTTTCTCCAGACTGCGTGTTGGCCTGGACGGCAGCCTCCGTGCCCGTCGGGGTCTGCACGACAACAGGAGCATCGTCCGTTCCAGGGGCGACCGTGGCCTCAGCGTCCGCCGCGACCTCACCCGCCACACCGGCCTCGTTGGAGGCCTCGGCCGTGCTGTTGCCACCCAGGAAGCCACCGGCCGACGAGCCCGAGGCACCGCTGAGCACCGAGTTCTCGTTCTCGGCCGTAGGCGTCGGCTCCGGCGTCGGCTCTGGCGTTGGGGCTGGCGTTGGAGCCGGGGTTGGGGCAGGAGTAGGAGCTGGCGTTGGCGCAGGCGTTGGCGCTGGCGTGGGGGCTGGCGTCTTGCCACCTGGGCCTCCCGGGCAGAAGATCACTTCGAAGTCAGTGTTGAGAGGACACGCGTGGGTCTTGGTGTCGTCCTTGGGGTACTGGTAGGCGTCCGGACAGCCGTCGTACATGCACGTGAGGGTCTTGCAGCGGTTACCGTCCGGGGTCTTCGGGATGATCTGCATGGGCACGTTGAAGCCCACGCCGCCAGTGTAGGACTTGCAGGCGCCGAGGCTTCCACAGTAGTCCGGCTAGATAACGGAATTGAGACATAGATCACCGTTAGTCCCATGTACATACATCACCGACATCAATCAGAGAGATGAATCAAACGTACCCCGCTCTTTGGACCGGTCGGGATGATACTGATGTCGAACCAGGCCATGTTGCCGTCACCGGAGAACTCAGCGAGCGTCGCCTGGGCGATTTTCGAGTGGCGGAAGACGTGGGCGCCGGTGTTGGGGGCAATCCATCGATTGATGGACCCGCCGGCGGGGATGTTCTCGGTGTTGTGGGAGTCGAACATTTGCATGCCGTCGGCGCACTGGTTCGTGAGTTTGACGTTGAAGGCGTTGACGCTAGAGGCGGCGAGCGCCAGGAGCGCCGAGGCGGCGAAGACTCCGCTGCGTGGGGAGATCATTTCGACGATTGATTGATGTCCGGCTCACACAGATAGAGTAGGAGAATGCTCTCGGTATTCGTTCCACTGATGTAATATCTCGTGGCACGAATGGATAGCTTTCTGGAATGACGGAGGAAGGGACCAATTTTTCAGACGCGCCCCTGAGCTTCTCACTCGATCGACCGACCACGCTCAGGTTTTTAGACCACTCTGCCGTGCCGCAGCGTTGTGAGAAGGATGGTTGATCGGCCGTCTGGTGGCGGTGCAATTCCTATCCGCCACGGATAGGGGCAACGCCCCAGTTTGCATGCAGTTCAATGTGAACAGCGGAGTGGAATGGAGCGTGAAAAGGGGTCGGGGACCGTGCGTGTCGTGCGTCCGTCAAACCATATGGATCGACGAGCATGCCAGAGACGAGACAGATGGGCGAGTTAGTCAGCGTTGAATTAGTAGATATTGCATGTATTCGGACTTGCATACTATTATAGGCGAACACGGGACAGTTACACACGTCACGGATGTTGCTGGAGCATTCTTCGGCCGAAGTTCGGGGCCTTCATCGCTTTGTAGCCTGCAAACAACTGAACAACCACCACCCGGAGAAAAAGATCCAGATTGTGTCTGCGACGTGTGCAAAACTTTGTGTTTCACGAAACAAGGTGATAAAATCCCAACCAGTTGGTCAAAATCCACCCTATAATCGTCCAACAGCTAGTTTCTCGCACCCAAAACGTAAAGTCGAGGGAGAGGAGTTCAGCAGACGGGAACTTCAACTGGGGGGAGCCAGCCTGGCTTTTAGTATCAACACCAGTGCTAAAACCTGGGTTTTAGCTTGTTGTGACCCTGCAACTGCAACGGTCGCCCCAAGATCTTGAAGAGCTTCATGACCCGAAGGGGCGGCAGCTCCGCACAGCATTCCACGCATGTGCGGCGCACTCCGTGGCTCCTCCCAACAGCCACAACGGAAGATCCCAGCGTGGCTGCCTCGCTGCCAGCGAGTCGCTGGCTTTTGGCCAACTCGCCGTCGCCTCGCTGGGGCATGCACATAGCTGCGATCGCGACGAGATCGCTGCCGTGGATTAACCAGACACGCCCAGGTGCTGGTGTTTTTCTCAGCTCTGGTGCCACGCGCTGGCCGTGAGTCAGACTGTGCACGAGCCGGCCAATCAATCAATCGGTGTCTGTGGTGGCATGCTCGCCGCTTCTGCCCTGCTTGGCTCCGTTAATCGAATGGCCTCGCCGTTTCTGGCGCATGTGCCCTTGGGTGACGCCACTGCAGCGAGGTCGAATGGCAAGACAAGAGCATCCTCAATGGATCCGCTCTGCTGCCCAGGTGGCGGTCGTTGATTCATTCTGCAGGACGAGAGGCAGCAAACCGAGGGTCACATGTGAGGCACAAGAAGCGTGCAGTCGTGTCTCTGTGTATACGAACCTCCGTGGATCTTTGGCGGTGTTGAAGAAGGCGGGAAGACGCGCCCTTGTTGAGCGTTTCGACTTTGAAAGTCATGCCGGTGTCGGGCCTCGCTCGCCACCACCAGACTCTGATCTGGGAGGAGGGGGATGTTGAACGAGCAGATCGGAGACTCACGGGGGAGAGAGACACACTGGCCATACAGTACCACGTGCCGGTGCCATCGCTTACGGCTCTATGGCACGACGCCATTGGCGCCTACGACAGGGCCCTACCGTACAGTAGGCACATGCTGTGGGGGAGGCTACGAGACAACGGCCAGGTGACAGCTTATCGGACTAGACGGTCATCAGCTGTGCACACAACACCAATGTCAATGCGAGAAGCCCAAGGCATGCCGCGCTTCAACATCAGCGCTGTAATGTACGCGCTGCCGCAGAGGGCAATCAGGATACGCGCTCACATATTCGCTGTGTGCTTTCTGGCTTGATCCCCTCTGTTGCTAGTAGCTTGCTACTGTCTGAACAGAAAGCACAGATCCCCTCCTTGGAGAAAGCTGCTTCGTCGAGATGGACGAGAGATGTCCACAGAACATGGCCGAACGCTTTCGCTTTGCGACAACACGCCCGGGTAATCATGCGCCACTTGGTGTTGAGTAAGGACGCATCCCGGCCCTTGGACGTCAGGGTGAGTTGGACCCTCGCCTGCCCGCAAATGGCATGGTTGCCACAGTTGCCATGCTAGCGTCGTGTACGGTATTACTCTGCATCATGGAGTCGTCAGCCCCACGTTCTTGCCATCAACACCACAATACTTGACTGCCCAGGCATGCTAGTGAGCCACCCTCAAGGAACCAACAGGGTGGAATAGTCTACGAAAACAGACTTCTTCAGGCTCGCAGTCACGCCGCACCACAAACACAGTTATCCACACATTTCCACCCTGGAGAGCGACTTTCGCATCCAGATCAGCGCCACAGTTGGCCATTTCGCAGCTTGACGATACAAAAGTCTCGTGCTGATGGCTCCGAATCCCTCCCACGCCTGCATACGAGCGGTGGGAGGAGTTGCGAAGGCTCGTTTGGTCTGAAGGAAACAGTGGCGGAGCGGCGCTTCAAGGTCCACAGTCTGGCCTCTTTGGGTACATGTCAGGGGGGCACTCGCAACTTGAAGGCAAATCAATGTTCTCGTCGGCGAGATGACCATTGAGATGCTCGCCAACTTGCTAAGCTCTCGATCGTGCTGTAAATACTGGATGACACCGTATTACCACCCAGTGTGTGTGTGCTCTGGGTTCTGCTACTGTGCTGTCGAGTGCGAGGCACGTTCGCACTCGCACAGTTGCGTTTGAATTATACCGTGTGCGCAGCCCAGAGATACTACACCGCTTCACTGAAGCGGCTTCACCAGTGCTGAATGAGCACCCTTGCATTTTCAGATCCACTGTGGATAGTCTGACACCGAGGTACACACCCATGGGTGTCATGTGGCTCGCCAGTGTAGCTCAGGCGTTTGCATGACGCAGCCGCTGTCACGCAATTGCGAACGTAAGGAGCGAGAAGAGAGTTGGCATTTACGGTGGCGTGCGCGGTCATGGCCAGGTCAACCAACCGTCTTCTTCATGAGAGCCGAGCACGTTGCGCAGCCCTGCCGTCATGTTGACTATGTATGCAGTTCAGCACACCAGGATGGGCGGGCCAAATCTCAGAGAAAGATGCCCCTGGCGCGAGGACTTCGCGTCTTCTCGAGTCGAGAAGATGCCAAGTCGAGAATCTCGAGCCCTGCAAGTTGCAGCCTCTCATGTTTTGCAGGCGTATATCTCATCTCGTTCATCGTTTGCTGCACGTTTTGCAAGTGAGTGTTGGGTCGACGGAGCATCGGTGTGATGATAGAGTTGGGGAATTTGATCTCCCAAATCGCCTCACTACACTACAGTAGGAACCGTGCCCATCAACTTGCATCCTACGTACTGTACAGTACCAGCACAGGTACAGTCATCCCCCGCTTGGAATGACTGTACCAGAGCAATGCAGGGTGCAGTTGACAAAGCGCCAGCCAGTGAGTTCCAGCGGAAGCTCATCGATCTTTGCGATGCAGCGCTCGTTCTGAACACAACGACCCACTTCTACATGCTCTCAGCTTGTTGCCTTTGGCCTGTCACTGCCAAACTTGCCAAACTTGCCAAACTTATAAGAGTCGACCACACCTACTAGTAGCAGTATGTTGCCACGATTTGCTGCAAATACCTGTACTGTAATCATGTGGCTGCTGAAAACGATCTGTCTGACAGGCGCGGACGTCACTTGGCAACTTCAGAATCGTGCCTTTTGTACAGTATGGAACGACAGCACCGGAGAAACACTGTGGTGCGATCGCTTCCCAAGTTTCCCACTCAAATGGCATGACCATCGCAGACGTTTCCATGGCACTGTACGGTGACGTTGGCAGCTCTTGCGGTCTTCCATTCAGGTACACTACTGCATGCCAACCGAGGCCCTCGAAGGGCCTTGGGGCAGGCTATCCTCTCTGACGGAGAGCATCTCTGCGGGACAGCTCAGGTGTCACAGTCTGTGACGCTCTGTACATTTCCGAGCGCCAGGAGATGACCGAGTCGAAGCCGAGGACCGAAAAAGCCTCGCATCATGCTCATCTTGGAACGGCGACTCTCTCGTTGACTGTACTGTACGATTCAGTACGTAGATATAAAACACACATGAACTTTGCGTACAGGTACATTGCCATTTGCGCCACCGGCAGCTGCCGGCGCACGCAATGCACGTACTGTACTGTATGCCCAAATCTGTGGCTTGCGTTTGTCGTCGTCCGGCGAGGAGGGTCCTTGTTGATCAAAACGCAAGCAGGACAACAAAGACCTCTTCGACCCCCTCGTTCAGTTGCCTTCCAATCATTTGGGCAGCGAGTTTGTACTGTATTGGCAACCGGCCGGATCAGAGCACCGCAATTGAATATTTGAGAGAGTCAGCGGCGCGGTGGGGACCAAGTTCATACAGTAGTCAGCGAGAAACTAGGCAACGTGGGTCTACGCACTCGCTTGAAACGGCCGCAGCCAACTCATACACCGTTGACCAAAACAAACCCAGTCGCCACAGGTCGATTGCTCAGCAATGAGCACTATGTGGGCGATGACAAGCATGACAAACCACCAATTCGACTCCATGTCAAGTGCGTCTGACCCCTCGGCGTCTAGATCTAATTCCTCCTCCGCTCCATGACGCTTTGTGTTGGCCATTTCACTGGCGATAACGACTGCAAGATGTCAGCCGAAAACACGTGACTGCAGAGAGCGAACTCACTGCACTGGACGCAGTCACCAAGTCGGAGGACACCGCGATCTTTCTCTCGTTTTTTGTGTTTAGTATTTGTGTTTGCACGGGCTTACGCGAATCCCAAAGTGATCGTAAAACACTTCCTAAAAATCCTGTTTTGAGCTGATAATCTCACGTGGAGTCGAGCCAAGACGGGTCACCACCGCCATGCCATGTCTCTTGTGCGCCACGACCGGATCCGTTCACGAAGAGATCACCAGGTGTAGGGGATTCCAATCCCACGCCACGCTTCAGTGTCCCGATTCAGCTGCAAGCCCCGGACACGCAAGCAGCGTGGAGCGGCGAGCGCATTTAGAGCCAACTGGGTTCAGCTATAAAACTGCGTTGTCCAAGCCCCAAAGCTCGGGGAATTCCAAGGCGCCGGCTGGGATCAGACCGGCCCGCGAGGGGTTAACACTTAACTCCCCATGCAGGAAGCGCAGGCGAGTAGTGCGCCGAGAGAAATACAAAAGTACAGGAAAACAATCAAAAATACAGAGGCATCAACAGAAGTACAGAGGGGATAGGCTAGACATCAAACCTATCCCTACGTGGCAGCATTTGGACGGGTGTGCTTGACCACTTCAAATGTGGGCT
>JAADXN010000137.1:0-42345 GCA_023337875.1 Pythium apleroticum | reverse complement strand
CATGCGCCAGCGAGCGTCGCTGGGCGAGTACCTGCCGCGCGGCCGCAAGTGCGAGCAGTCGCGCATCGACGTGCTGATCAGCGTGCCCAAGTTCCAGCTGAGTGAAGATCTGGCCGAGATGGAGGACGAGGACACGGAGGCCGAGACGAAAGCTGAAGCCGACTCGGAGATGATGGACTTTGGTGGTATGGACTACAGCACCAGCGACGCGGAGACGGAAGCCACGGTCGTGAGCGAGACACCTCGAAAGCGCAAGCGCGATCCGGTCGTCGACGAAGCTGCCATGGCCAAGAGCGCGATCGCGTCCCCAAGCAAGTGGCAGCGAGCGCCGTGCGGGCGCGTGGTGTCAGTCGACACGCTGCGGATGCGCAGCCACTGCCAGCGCTGCCTGTCAACGCAGTGAGTGGCAGTCCCATCACCATAGATAACTCCACAATGTATCCTACACGTACAATGACTCTATGCGCTCGTCCAAATCGCGGGGAATAACATTGATGGAGCGATTGAACACCGCGTATCTGTGTGTGTGTGTGTGTAACAAGGCAGTACAGGCAATGAAACCATTGATCAGATAGGTTTGAGTCACCACGGCCGCGCCTTCAACTGCATGGCGGATGCTGTCGCCAACGTGGCGATGGACGACGAAGCCTCAAGCTCCGTTGAGCACCCGACGGCGCACACCGCACACGCGGACATTGCGAGCCACCTCGCGAGCGACT
Organism: Pythium apleroticum; assembly: GCA_023337875.1. Lineage (NCBI taxonomy): Eukaryota > Oomycota > Peronosporomycetes > Pythiales > Pythiaceae > Pythium > Pythium apleroticum. Next base: position 41,626 of record JAADXN010000137.1, on the reverse strand, counting down.
TCTTCCACTGGCAAGCTAGACATCTAGTTACGTAGCCTTAGTTCTTTGAGGGCATCGGCCCGGCTATTGGACTCTACACGAGCAGACTAATAGACCTCATTTCATCATCATCAGATAGGTTTGAGTTAGCGTTGGATCCAATTGAATCGAAAGCTGAAGTCCGCTCCTGCAGTTTCGTATCGTAGGAGGGATTTGTTAGATCAAAACAAAATGCGACCATTTCGGAAGTCATAACTCACCGAAGTGGACGAGTGGGAACTGGAGCACGATGAGCACCCACGCGATGAGCTTGCCTTCTACCATTTCGATCTGGCTTTCCAGCACAAACGCGAGCTGGTGCAGCGGAGAGACGCCCAATCGACGGCGCACGAGCCAGTGGAAGACGATGAACGACGCGAGCTCCAACGACGCGTACGCGAGGATCGTAAAGATGCCGTCGCTGGTGCTTTGGTCATCCATCGACGCCAATTGCGGGTAGTACTGGGCGTTCGGCATGGACTTCATGGCCGCCAAGTACGCAGCGTACGCCATTGGGACCATACACTCCACGTACTCAGCCAGCGCGAGGTACTCGCACGTGAACAGCAGCTCGAGCGTTTGCTCCAGAAGCTGCGATCGATGCTCCAGTCCTACGACCGATGCCGGTGTCGGTTGAGCAGGGACTCTCTCGTCTTGGCTGGTGTTGGCTGAGACCGCGGTTTCGCGGTCGCCCATAGCAGAAAGAGCATCAGCAGTCGCTGACTCGAGCCGCAAGGGCAGGATGGAGGTAGGCGCCACTCGCGTCAGTGGTGTCTCCGTTGCAAAGTGAGCCGACCGCAGTCTCTCCAGCACGCTCGACACTCTCGAAGAGATCGGGTGGCTGAGAATTGAGGCCACACGCACTTGACTGAGGCTGCCTGACTTCAGTCCGTCGGGAAACTGCAGTAGCTGGACCACGATGGCCACGAGATTGCGGTGTTTCTGCTGTTGTGCGTGAGTTCGCTGCGAGAGGAGCTGCTGGATGGCGGATGTGCGGAGGTGAATGCGTCTCAACGCGAGCGCCTGGTGGACGATATCAATGGCAATGATCACAAACTTGGTCCACGGAGAGTTCGCCGCTTGCATACACGACGAGATGTAGAGTCCATGGAAGACGTCGACGGAAAATACGACGATCTCGGGCTTGTAGTCGTCGATGCCATTCGCAATTTGCGACGACAGCAGTCGTTTCTGGACCCACTTGATGAGCTGCAGCACGCAAACGGCTCCGATCTGTGTGATCGCCGAGTCCAACTGGACAAAAAAGGCCTGGAAGCACGGGTAGATAGTTGTCATTGAGGCCTGGATCGTAGCGAGTTTCACGAACGCCACGAGGCGCTGGCGCTGGTCTGTGAGTTGGCGAATACGGGCGACGCCAACGGTCATTATAGTCGAGAGGGCGATGAACCAAACGAAAGGAGCGGAGCCGATGACGATCATGAACGGAGTTGGAAACACCCACAGACCAGCGAACAGCAGCAGTGTGGACGTGTACATGGCTGCCGTGCTTGCTGCGATAGCGGAGGCCTCACGGAGCGTTAGCTTGAGGTCTGGGAGAATGTTCTTGGCCTGCAGAAGAAGACTCGATGCGATGGCGAATGCGCAGACAAACACTCGAACGAAGACGACGTAGTTGGCTTGCCACCCCAGTGACGGAGGGCTCAGTGGGACGAACTCAACGGCAACAATGATCACGACGGCAGGCAGCGGCGTGAGCAAGCACGCCGTGAGCACACGCGCGACGGACGCCCGTCGGCAGTACTCTCCGTATGCACAGAGTCGCTCGATGGAGTACACGCCGCGGTGCGTTGGGCGGTCTGCTGGCCACACGCGCATACATTGCGCGTACATGTACGTGGGGGCTCGTACCAGCCAGTGAGACGCTCGTGCGGACGTTTGCGCGTCGCTCAGAGGTGCGACGCGGCGGCTGGAAGCCCGCTTCATGGGGCGCGAGTGACGATTGTTCTGTGCTGCGGTCGGATATAGTAAGGGCTGATCCCGAAGCCTTCCACTTGTTTGATGGCCATCGTGGCGTTAACGCCGCTCCGATATCGTCTAGGAACCCTATACTTATTAATACCTTCTTGCTGGACTACTTGTTTTTGGAAACCAAACATGGCTACATCTCATCTGAGCTCGTCTCAGTTGAAGATCACTTTTCCCACTAAGTACGAAACCTGGGACCTGATGCTGTAGACGAAGCTATACTTACCCCTGCCGACGCTGCCTCGTCGATGGCTTGTGCTATAAGTGCGTCTGGGGCCTGGCACGAAGTAGTTGCGGCTTGAGTTCGTGGGATGCAAAGCGGCAGGCTCGACGATGCCGACGCTCCGCGACTCGAGCGCAGCAGCCTCAGTGGACCACGAGAGCAGGCGACGTGGGCCGTGCGTCCCGCCACGAACCGCAAGTCGTGGGCGATCACAGTCGCTCCTGCCACGCGTGAGAATGCGACGGAGATCAAGCCGTTCAGACCCAACTCGTACCGCGAATCGACTGAACAGCCGACGCACCACAGCTTAACGCAGGCCAGCTCCTCGCCCAACCTCAAGCGTTCTAGCGCGTCGGCCAAAGTGACGCCTCGTGCGTCGTCGCCGTCGAAGCCACAGTCGCCCACCCGACGCAAGTCTCTCTCAAAGTCCAAGTTCTCACGCCTGGTACGTGCGTGGGATAAAGTCCAAGTCTCCCACCAAGGCGCGTACTCGGTCGAGCGGCTCTACGCGTACAGGGAGTACAGCCGCAACGCCTCACTGAGGCGCGTGGTTGCTGCGTGTCTTCTCGCGCCGCTGCCTCCGTTACTGCTGATTCTGATCCTGGAAGCGATCCCGATGAACGCGCCGACGCTCGGGTGGCAGGCCAACTACATGCTGTTTGTACGATCCTTCGCCACGAGCAGCGCTTTCGCAGCGAGCCTCATTCTACAGGCGAAGAACATCCTCCCGGACCTGCGCATGTCCTCGAAGGAGATCTACTTCCAGGTGTTCGCCATCGGGCTGTGCGCCGCTGCAGCACTGCTGCTACTGGCAAAGCAGTGGACGTTTCCCGTCCCATTCACGATCGCAATCAACGCCATTCCGTTCACTCTCGCTACTGTCATCATCATGGTCGCGACCATCGGCATCGCGCGCTTCCGAGCCATTCGCCACGCTCGCCGGCGGCTCAGTGCGTTTGTGAAGCTCGTCATCATCCAGGGATCCATGGCGCTGTTCTACGGATCGTTTCTCGAACTGTATCGGAAGCTGGAAGATCCGCTGCCTCAGATCGGCGCCGTGTTCCTTCTCCAGATCATTAAGCTCGTGCTCAAGAACTTGCTCGTGTTCTACATCGCAGAGGGCGTGGACGACTTCAAGCCCGAGATCGTCGTGTTCTCCGTCAAAGTCTACCACTCGCTGTACGTCGCGGCGTGTCTCCACACGACAACGTCCCACTGGACGCGGCTCGTGATCGTCATGGTCGACGTCGCCAGCCAAGTGCTGTCTCTCATCGGAATCTACCGCAGCATCCAAGCCGTCCGCACCCAGCTCACGCTCTTCCGCCGCTCGCTGAAGCGGTACGATCTCGTTGCGATCGTCGTCGACTTGCTCCAGAACCCGGACAAACTCGGCGCCGACGGTCTCAGTAACGTTCGCGTGAACTCGATTCTCGAGCACCGCCTTTCTCGTCGTGGGTCCAACGCCATCCAGCAGCTCCGTTTGTTCCATTTGGACATCGATAACGACCCCGCACCACGAGTGAAGGCCGTGCCAACTTCCATCCTCCCCATTCCGCTTGCGCCGCCCGAGTTTGAGCGCAAGTCGGCGTTGCTGCGGTCACTGGAAGCGTCAATAAATGAGACCACGGGTCGCTCCGCTCGGTCAGCACGCTCAGCTCGATCGGCTCGGTCCAATCGGTCCAGTCGCTCCAACGGGAGGTCCGCAGGCCGCAGCAGAGACCGTTCTTCGCTGACCATTCGAGAACGCACGCGGCTCGTGGAGCTCACACTCGGGCTGCTCTTCAGCAGCGAGTTCGTGGCCTTGGCGCAGTACGTCACGTGCGTGGTTCCCATCATCTACGCCGTGTATCTACCCGTAATGCGCACGCTGCCCAACCTGCAGTACTACCCGCATCTCGAGGCCAAGAGCGCGTCCGCCGACCAGCAGGCCGTGCTGGCGATCCTCGCGTACTCGGCCCTGCAGGCGATATCGTTTGTCGTGTTCCACGCGATGCTGTCGCGGTGGTTGGGCGTCTCGCCGTTGTACCAACTCGCGTTTGTGCTGGAAAACCAAATCGAAATGATCGAAGGCAAGCTCTTCGCGTGGACGCTGATCGCGCTGCAGTTCCCGCTGCCGCACTTTGGTACGTTCTGGCCCTCGCAGATCCCCCACAGATCCTCAACACTGACGTGTGTGACGTTCCACGCACTGCAGGAGCCGACTTCACCTTCCAGTTCAGTTGGCTCCACTGAGAAAACTCGCCGCGACATGTGAATGCGGGACTTGTCGACGCAACGGGGGCCGTTCACGCTTCGAATTTCAAGCTGCAGACGTGGAGACCGATGGCCGCGAGCAGTCAACTGCCTAGGTACATAGGTCGTGAACGAGGCTACACTGCAGCGAGGCCCAAGGTTTAATCGTTACGGAGAGAGCGCATCACGTGGAAAGCCACTCACTGCCAACTGGTGTGTGAACGTACAGTACAGTACCGTCCCCATCCTCGCTTCTGTATTGGACACTGTAGGATTGTGGGTAATGATGCCCAGGACGCGTCGTGAATGCTCAAAATCAAATCTCTGATCGATCAAGGCGTTTGCGACACGACCGCATCCCTCCGTACTTCGTACAGTATCAGAGCCGCACAGAATCCGTCACGAGTCGACCTGTGGGGGGGCGGGGGCGGGGGTTCTGTTCTTGACCCTTGAAAAGAAGGAAAACTGAGGTGGATGGTCTCTCGTTCTGGACAAGTCGGCTCGTCGCCGAGCGCTCATTGGTTAATCGACGACAGTTGGATCGCCAACCCATCGGCCCATCCTCCTCCCGTCTCCTCTCGCTTTACTGTACATCACCAGCGACACGGCAAGCGCAGCGTCGGGCCGGTCGCGGCTTCCGCGCACTCGCCCGTGAGAAGCTCTGGGGGTGAACGAATACTACGCGGTGTATAGGTTGTGTTGGACTGCCGCGCGCAGCCAGTATGCTCTCCTCCATCGCGCACACGACAGCGGGCTTGGAGGTCGTACGGAATCCCATTATGATATTTTGAACAGTCGCCACGTCGTCAGATTATCAAGCGACTGCTGTTGCGAACCAAAATCAATCGACCGGCATCCTACAGTACTGTACTTCGAAGTACTGTAGTGCCTGCACGTCCATCTTCCTCGTTTTTCTTCGTTTTCTTTCTTTCCCTTTCCTGCGAGAGGGAGGAACTCTTCGCGTCTGGCTGTGTCCACTGATCGTGATTTGATTAAAATCCCAAGATCGCGTCGCAGCTGACGGCCGATCAGCTCGGCGCATCCCCCGGTCAAGCGACCAGAATCGAATCGATCGATCACGGCCTTGTCATCGGGGTTCCCATGTGTTCGTTAACCCAGCAAAGTGGGGGCGGCGTGTATGTTCCTGGATACAGTACACTGTACGCTTTCACTGGTCCCAGCATCCGTCAGTCTGGAGACGTAGGAGGTGATGCGCTCGGGTCAGCTGGTCCGCTGGAGCTCGAGTCGCTCCTCCCGCGGCGATGGCTGCTCGGCACTCATCTCCCAGCAGAAACAACAACCCACGAGGTCCTCCTACAGTCTGCAGGAGGAGAGCTGCGAACGAGTCGGCTGCCGACTCGAGCCTCCCGTGCAGACGAAAAGGAACGACGACGGGCTCCCTCGTTGGGAAGTGAAGGTTCTCGGAGGCCTCACCGCTCGCCGACTGGCCCCTTCACGCAGCCAAGTCGGTCGTGCGTGTGGCTTCCACTTGCTCATTCCTCAATTTTCCACCTCAAGCGCAAGCGAAGAACCAAGGAAGAGCCCCAAGAGCCGTCAGCATGGTGGCCACACGCAACCCCGTCGACATCGCCACGCGCGCCTCGTACGTGAGCAGCACGACCAAGGACAAGGACGGCGAGAACTACACGGCCGTCAAGACCCCGGGCTTCGATGACGACATCGAAGGCGGTGCGCTGCGTGCCGGTGGCGCGCCCAAGCTGCTCAGCCGCGAGAACATCGGCGTGCTGCTGCACTACAGTGCTGTCGGCATCATGATCTCGACGCTGCCGGCGACCATCTACCCGTTCCTGCAGGTGTACCTGAACGTGGACGGCAAGACGTACCTCACGGCCGACACGCTCGTGTCGCTGCCATGGTCGTTCAAGATCTTCTACGGCATCCTCTCGGACTGCCTGCCGATCTACGGCTTCCGCCGCCGCCCGTACATGGTGCTGGGCTGGGCCGTGTGTATCGCCATGCTCATCATCATGGCGTGCATGCCTGTGGGCGACCCGTACTGGGGCCTCCCGGAGGATGCGGACCTCAACCCCGACAAGGAGCCGGAGCTGTACGCCGCGGCCATGGAGCGCGTCAACGAAGCGGCGCCGGGCAAGGGCGGCAAGTACGTGATGATGATGATGCTCGCGGCCGTGGGCTACCTCATGGCCAACGTGAGCGCCGACGGCTTGGTGGTGGAGCTCGCGCAGCGTGAGCCGATCGCTGTGCGTGGCACGACGCAGTCGGCCATCTACGGCGTGCGCACGCTGTTCACGATCTTCGGCCAGCTCATGGTAGGATTCCTCTTCAACGGCAAGGAGTACGGCGGCAACTTCGACTTCGCCATCAGCTTCCCGACGTTCATGCTGATCGTCGCGATCGTGATCTCGCCGATCGTGCCTGCTGTGTGGTTCTTCGTCACGGAGACCAAGGTGGCGCCGGTCAACTTCCGCGAGTACATGATCACGCTGTGGAACCTCGTGCAGACGCGCGCGGTGTACCAGGTCATCTTCTACTACTTCTTCAGCGGCGTGTTCTCCAGCATCTCGTGGACGGCCGCGTCGCCGGTGCAGCGCTTCCTCATCAAGGTCACGCCGCTCAACAACATCATCGCCGGCGTCATCGCGTCCTTCACGTTCATGGCCGGTATCGCCGTCACCGGCAAGTTCGGTCTCCACTGGAGCTGGCGCTGGATCACCGTGGTCACGGGTATCACGGTCATCGCCATCGACTCGGTCGTCACCTTCCTCTCGGTCTGGGGCGTCGTCCGCAACCAGTGGTTCTGGCTCGGAGTGCCGCTTGCCATCCAGGTGCCTGCCGGTATCAGCTTCGTCATTGGCACGTACGTCATCGTGGAGCTGGCGGGTGAAGGCAACGAAGGCGCGATGTACGGCCTGCTCACGACGGTGTCCAACCTGTCGTCGCCGTTCGCCGCCACGATCACCAAGATCATCAACCGCACGTGGGACTTCAGCAACAAGCGCATCCAGAGCGACAGCAACGCGCTGCGCTGGGACATCACTTACGCCGTCATCATCATGTACGCCAGCAGCATCATCTCGTGGGGTTTCCTCGTCTTCCTACCGCGCCAGAAGGAAGAGGCTCAGGAGCTCAAGCGCTCGGGCGGCTCGAGCAAGATCCTCGGCACCATCACGGTCGTCTACATCACGTTTGCGCTCGTGTGGTCCGTCATGGTCAACATCATGGGCATCTACGACAGCACGTCGTGCCTCATCATCGCCGGCGGCAACGGATGCTAAGTCAGCTTAGCAGCAGTGGTTGGTGAAGCGGAAAGCCAATGTCTTCGGATTGAGAGAAGCGGAGGATCCTCGAGGATGGAGTCGCAGCATAGCTGGCTAAGAGGATTACAATACATGTATTGCTTTGTGGTCTCATCGGAAGCCTTGAGTGCTGTTTACGATGTTACCGGTAGGCGCAACGCGGCAAGGAGGCGACTGGGTGAGCTAGCAAGTGTGTCAACCAAGGTTGCCGAAGACGCCTGTGACCAGAAGACGCGCGTTCTTGTCGACTACGACTGACCTGCTACAGCTGAGGGAGTAGGATTCGCGAAGTGAGCGAGGCCAAGATTACGGATGCTTGCGTTGGAATCAAGGTGCATGTATGATACATTGTGGGATTATCTAGGGTTATACAGTGTGGACTGCCACTCACTGCGTTGACAGGCAGCGCTGGCAGTGGCTGCGCATCCGCAGCGTGTCGACTGACACCACGCGCCCGCACGGCGCTCGCTGCCACTTGCTTGGGGACGCGATCGCGCTCGTGGCCATGGCAGCTTCGTCCACGACCGGATCACGCTTGCGCTTTCGAGGCATCTCGCTCAAGACCGTGGCTTCCGTCTCCGCGTCGCTGGTGCTGTAGTCCATACCACCAAAGTCCATCATCTCCGAGTCAACTTCCGCTTCCGTCTCGGCCTCCGTGTCCTCGTCCTCCGTCTCGGCCAGATCTTCACTCAGCTGGAACTTGGGCACGCTGATCAGCACGTCGATGCGCGACTGCTCGCACTTGCGGCCGCGCGGCAGGTACTCGCCCAGCGACGCTCGCTGGCGCATGGCGTATTTGCGCTGGAAGTACTTGTTCGCCGTCTTCTCGGGCGTCGTGGTCTTCAGCAGGTCCTCAATAGGCGACGTGACTCCCCCGAGCGAGTGGCGGCGCTTCGGCTTGGTCGGCGTGGGTGTGTTGGTGTACAGGTCGAAGCCCTTGAAGAGCTGCAGCTCCGAGCCGATGCGCTCTTGGCTCTCGCTCGGCAGGTGCTGGAGCACGTGCTGCTTGAGCTGGTCGATGCTCAGGCTCTCGTCCACAGCCAGAGCGAAGGAGCCGCTGGCGAGGTCGAAGTCGCTGCCGACGATCAGGCAGCGGACGTTGCGCGTGTTGGCGTTGGTGGCGTTGGCGTTGGCAGCGAGAGGGGCGGCGGCCAGGGCAGTCGACATGTTGGTTCTTGCTTGATGGTTTGAGTTTGTTGGCGGTTGTTGGCGTTGAGGCAGATTGCAGAGTGAGCAGACGAGTCGGAAGAGCTGAGGAGCTACGTTGCCATTCGTCAAGATGGCTACATTTGACGGTGAGTGATGGTGGAAACGGAGAAAATTCTCCAAAAAGACCAGCACTCACCATCTCACCAAGAGCTCAGGATCAGATCAGAGCATTGGAGCTGTAGTGTTTGCTTCACGACACCGTCGCCCTGATCGTCAATGCGCCTCACATTGTTTCCCGTTTACTGAGGTTTTCTTGATGGAGCTTCTACGAATGTAGGATTCGAGTGGAGTGGAATACTTACCAGAGCCTCAGGAATCAGCGAGCATTTACTGGACTCTTTGTGGCATCAGCATCTCACAAATCGCACCAATCCTTCTATCCATGAATCGTATCGTACGCAATCGCCATCAGCATTCTGCTGTCCATGCAGCTTTGGAATTCCACTGGAGTAGATACGACGATGCCTGGTGCCGCCACCATCGCTGCCAATGTGCGAGTTGCTTTCTCACCACGTACACGCTCTGACGATTTCTACTGGTGCTGCCTCCACTCACGGGCGTCCTCGTGCTCCTTTGGATGCGCCGAGACGTGATACGTCGAAGCGAGCCCAGCAGCGTCTCGGGGCTTTACTGGGAACGCGGAGATCCCCGCGTGGCCAACTGGCATCCTCCACTCATGACGCTGGGCTTTGTGTGTTGCGTCTCCGCCTCCATCACCAACTTCCGGTCTCTTCCGTTTAGCAAGTCAGCAAACAAGGTAGGAAAGTAGCCCTCCAATACCTACTCGTCTGCTACGATCTCCTCTCACGTTGTATTTTGAAAGCAGATCATTCACATAGGGTTCCACATCGCAGCATTGATCTTCGCTCACGTCGGCATGATTGCGACGGCACGCTACTAAAGCGGGCAGCCGGCCCAGCATCGCTAGCTCACGGTGCGCACTGGGCTTGGTGGACTCGTCTGGCTCTGCTTCATGCTCCAGTGAAGTGTTGGCGTTGGTGTCTACTGGTTCCCAGGCGCAAGGGCGTCCGTCTGCCAAGTTCTGATGCCTCACCACGTTCGCTACGGTTGCGCCGTCGTCATTCTCATCTACCTCACGGCCGGTATGACTTGCTGCACTCGTTTGAATGCCACAGCTCATCGTTTCCTGGACTTAAGTCGCCTCAGCGCTCCAAGGTTGACGCGAGGACCTCTGAGACGACGCCTCTCGTCGTCGCTGCTCGGGCCTGAGACTCCAGCATGGCTGTACGCCTTGGGGGTGCCCCACTCTTCAGGTGCCTAACAAGAAGTTGACTACATTCCCAGCAGCATCTTGGTGAACACCAGCAGAGTAGATCGGTCGGTCGGTGTTCCTACTACTTGAAGTAGGCTAGAACGGTCAATTCAACATCCAAATAAATTGGTGAACGCCAGCGCCAACCCCATCGGCTTTGACAAGCAGCTCATTGCTGAGCACCGCTTCGAGGGGGGCCATCCGCCTTCGCTTCGTCACGGAGACCGTCGTCACACTCGAGTGCCGGAACCCGCCGATTCAAGACGGGCTCGGATCCGTTTGCTTGTTGTCTCACTTTCCCTGACGCGAACTCGAAAGAAGAGGTGACACACAGACAACCTAGGACGTGAGCTAACCGAAGAGGACGATGAAACACGAAAATCTCGGTAGCATGAGTATTTATCTCAATAATTCATGATTAGCCATATCGTACTGGCGGAGGCGGCGGTGGCGGTGGCACGCCGGCGCCATTCATCTGCGGTGGCATGCCACGGCCAGCCATCATCGCCGCTGGCGGTGGGGGCGGAGGCGCCAGGCCTGGCATCCCCGGCAAGCCCATGCCCATCCCCATAGCAGCAGGCGGAGGCGGCGGAGGCACAGCCCCCATGCCCATGCCCATACCCATACCCATGCCCATGGGGTATCCCCCTGTCCCTCCGTACGCCGCCATCGAAGGCGCAGGCGGTGCCGCGTAGCCCCCGCCATTGCCAGCAAAGCCCGGCGCCCCTGGCGTCAGCGCAAAGTGGGTGTTGGGCTTGAGCCGGTTCGGGTTGCTCTGGGCCAGCAGTCGCTCGGCCTCGGAGCCGTGGCGCTCGCTCTTGCTGTCGCGCTTGAACGCGTACTGCACGACGATCTGGCGGTTGCACAGGTACTGGCCGTTCATGCACTCGATCGCGAGGTCCGAGGCCTCGAAGCAGTCGAAGCTGATGAAGCCGAAGCCGCGCGAGACCTTGGTGTCCGGGTCGCGCATGATCTTGGGCGTCTCGATGATGCCGCCAAACGCCGAGAACGTGTCGTACAGCAGCTTCTCATCCACCTCGTGGTCGAGGTTGCCGATGAACAGGTTCGCGCCCACGTCCAGGTTCTTGCGGTCCTGCGACGCCTTCTTCACGCGGATGACCTTGCCGTAGAGCTGGATCATGTTCATGACCTTGATGGCGTAGTCGGCGCACTCCTCCGTGCGGAATTCGACGAAGCCGTAGTTCTGGTGGCGGCTCGTTACCTTGTCGGTCGGCATGTGCACGTTGATCACGGAGCCGGCCTGCACCATGAGCTCCCACAGCAGCTCCTCGGACACGCGGTCGTCCAGGTTGCCCACGTACACCGTCGCGTCCTGGTTACGCTGCTCGATCTGCGCCGACATCTTCACGCGCCCACCGTCGTCACTCGGAGTCTTGCTTTTCCGCCTGTCTGGAATGGAACTGCTCGTGAATGGAGCTCTACCGGCGGTCACTCTTGTGGGGGAACATAACAGAAGTACACTCTCAGGTCCGAATATTATGGTCATTAGTCGAAAGAGAATGATAAATTACAAGTGACATCAATCGCTGGGGCTGATCTTGAAGCTTCGAGTTGTTTGCTGGAAGAATTGCAAGAGGGCGGGATGAGTGCGGCGTACGCAGCGGCGGCGGACGCCTGGAGCGCGATGCTGGCGGACAGCGCGCAGCTCAAGCTGCTCGAGACGCATTTCGATGCGGTCATGGTGGTCGTCGTGGCGCTCGCGCAGCCAAACGTGAGGAAATCGCATCGGAATCGCGATCTGAACGTGAGGAGCCGCTGACTCGAATGGATCCATGTACACACAGGCAGAGCACGCACTCGACTGGGATGCATTGCGGAGTAAATACAGCACGGAAGAGGTACCCCACGGGTCTGGTGTAAGGATTTTGATCGACTTCTCATGGCGTTTGATCTCCAGGAAGAGCAAGGCTTCTTGTCGTTCGTGTTCGTCCTCCAGGAGCTGACGGAGGTGATCCTACGAGAGAACCTGAGCTTTCTCATCGATGAGCCGGCATCTACCAGTGGCAGTGGCAGCATCGATGGCAGTGACGCGCCTTCGGCCTCTCAGCGTGAGCTCGCCGCTCAACAGGACACGCTGGTGCAGAAACTACCAGAACGCTTCCGTCTCGCGTTCCTCAATACGCTGCGGAAGAACTGGAAGACGCTGCAGAGCGGAGCCGCGCAACACGATGTGTCGCTCAACCGACTCACGCACATGAGCTGGTAGGGTTTTCAGGCTCACGCACTGCATTATACAAAGCGAAGCTGACTGTGGGATCCATGGCACAGGCGAGTGGTCCGTCCGTACGTGCTGATGCGGATCCTCACGAGCGACAACAAGCTCCGCATCCTCAAGGTGCCCATGAAGCAGTTCCACCAACTACGATACAGCACTGCCAAGGTTCGTAACGCCCTCTACACAGACCTCTCGCACGGACTCACTGCCCAACGCCATTTCCCAGGTCTTGCAAGAAATGACGCGAGTGGAGAGCCACCCGATCATGCGGCTCACCAACCTCGAACAGTCCAAGTCTTCCGGTGGCGCGAGAGCCGTGGACGCAGGGATCAGAGAGGCACCATAACGAAACCAACGCATGGAGGGAGGGTCGTTTGTCAGTCTACTGGATTCTAATTCTTCATGCGCTTCTTGCCGTTGCCGAAGCACTCGCCCCAGAGACACACCGTCTTGCCCGTCATGATCTGCGAGAACGCCTCGAACGTGTACGCGTTGCGGGCGTTGGCCTCCTCGGACGAGATCACCTTGGCGTCCACCTGCGCCTGCACGGCCGCCTGCAGCAGATCGTACGGCGTCGCGGCCATGTACTGCTGGTACGGGAACTTCTCTTCCTTGATGGGCAGCACGCGCTTCTCCGATGGGATCTGGTAGGTCTTCAGCAGCAGATCTACGCCACAACAAAGGCCACCAAAAAGTAAGCATTTCAGATACAAAAAAGCCTATCAAATCAGCACGAACACGAACCGATGAGACGCTCGAGCTCTGGCTGTGTGATGGTCTTCTCCTCCTCCTCGGCAACGGACGAGTCGCGTGCTGCGAGGTCGAACAGACACTGGAGACGCTCGTCCACAGCGCCCTTGACAGCCATCGAGAACGCGACCATGAGCGCGTCCACGTCCGCCTTCTGCTCCTCGTCCGTCTCTAGACTCAGCAGCACTCGCTCCAAGTGGTACTATAGCATCAGCCACAACGGATCACTATGAGTCTTCTGAGCAGCTACAGTGGGAACTGGCAGCCACAGGCCAACGCACCGCCTTGTTCAGACCCTGAGGACAGGCCTCGGCCAGCTTGTAGCCCAAGTACCGGTCGAACTGCGAGATCGCGGCCTTGCCACTGGAAAACGCGTTGAAAATGCCTTCACGCACAGCCTTGTACGTCTCTGGGCTGCGAATTCCAGCCAACAACGGTCAGAAATCCATCCGGAACTGTTCATGCTCAAAATGTCACCAGCGACACGTACGTGATCTCGTTGGAGCTGCGCAGCTCCCAGGCCTCGTACGGCGAGATGACCGCCGCGTCGGCGATCGGAAGCTGCATGGCTTCAAAGTTCTTCTTGCCGCGTGAGCTGCGGTACACGTACAGCGAGATGCCGAGGATGACGCCGCCCAGCACGACGCCCGGGTTGCGGCTGAAGAAGCCCGGCTTGTACTTTGGCGCCTCCTCGCCCGCTGCACGATTTTCGGCCGCAGGCGTCGGGTTCGGTTGCGCAGGAGCGTCTCTCTGCTGGGCGAAGCGCCGCGTGGTCCGGCCGGCGACTGCAGGCAGCGGACGGCGCGCCGCCTGGAGACGCATCAGCATCGTCTTGCTCATCATGGTCACTCCAGTATCTCAACGTGAATGGGTCTTGTGGTGTCGGTGGGTGGTGTGGTCCACACGCGTGTCCTGATTTAGTACACCATTCGTCCTAATTTAGGTCAGTGACCCGGCGTGAAGCTGCCCACCCCTGGTGAGACCGACGGTGTGGTCTCGTCTCGGTCGTAAAACGGAGCAGCGAGCAGTGCGAGTGGCGCGAAAAACGACGGCGACGACGACGGCGTTCACGGGCCCCGCACGCATTGAACGACGCAGCGGACGCGCCAGGCAGACGCGTCGAGAGATTCTGAGTCGGCTGCGCGGCAGCGGTATGCAGTGGTGAGCTGTAGGCGTGGAGAGATCAAGACAAGCCACCTCGACCCCACCACCAGGCCATCCCAGTCGTCAGAGGGGGAACACCGAACGCCCCGCGAACAGCGAGAGACAGCCAGCGAGACACGCTGCTGCAACCACTTAACCCCAGCACGACGGCCATGGCGACGGCGGCGGCGGATCCGCGGCGTCTGTACCGGTGCGGTCGATTTCAACATCCACCCAGAACACCCAGTGGATACTTTTGACTGACAGATCGCAACGTGTGTGTGTGAGAGCAGGGAGATCGTGGAGATCGAGAAGCAGCTGCGGGAGCTGATCCGGTCGAACCCGCTGAACGCGCAGGACGCGAACGTGCTGCGCGGGCGGCTCGTGGACCGCGCGCGCGTGCTCGTGCAGAGCCACCCGACGTTCGCGGCGCAGCGCGAGCTGGAGCAGGTGCTGTGGAAGCCGTGCTTCTACAAGCGGATTGAGGACTTCCGGCGCCGCATCCGCAAGTACGCGGCCGCGCCGTCCAACGACCGCAATGTGCGCGAGCACTTTGCGCGCGTGTCGGCCGAGTTCCAGGATTTTCTCAAGGACGCCGCGCTGTTTTACGACAACCTGCGCGAGTACTACACCAAGTGGCTGCTGGCCAACCGCGTGAGCCGGATCGCTGGCGCTGGTGCGAGTCCTGGGGCTGTGAGCAACGGCAGTGGCGCGCTCCCGGACGCGCAGGCCAGTAACATCGACAAGTGCCGCACGAGTCTGCACCGTTGCCTCGTGTTTCTCGGCGATCTGGCGCGATACCGGGAGCTCCACAGCCAAAAGGCCAAGAAGAACTTCGTGGCGGCCGAAGGCTTTTACCACAAGGCCCTGGCTGTGATTCCTGAGAACGGGAACCCGCACAACCAGCTCGCCGTGCTGGCGACGTACGTCGAGGCCGAGACGGTCGCCGTGTACCGCTACTGCCGGAGCCTGTTGATCGCACAGCCCTTCGCGACTGCCGAGGAGAACTTGGCGCTGCTGTTCGAGCGAAGCCGCCAGCGTCCTCAGGCGCCGCCCAGCTCAGTGCTGATCACGGCCGAGTCGAACGCCAAGGACAAGGCCGCGTACCTCAAGAGCTTCCTGCACCGCCTCACGCGCATGCACGGGCTGTTGTTTTCCATCGCAACGCGCCAGTCGGCCCCGAGCGGCGGCCTGCCGTCCAACGCGCCAGTGTACTCGAAGGAGATGGAGTCGCTGCTGATGAAAGACCTGCTGGCGCTGCTGGGCACCGGCGTCATTGGCGACGCGCTGCTGGTGAAGCTGGTCGTGACCAACATCTTCTGCATCGTGAAGGCGACTGGCACCGCGGCGTTGGACGACGCACTGCGTCTCGCGTTGCGCATGGCCTCGGTTGTGGTTGAGTTCCTGCAGACCCAGCTGCCGACGATCCGTGACAATGGCGCGCCGCTGCCGAACTCGGTGCGTCTCGCGGGTGCGGTGTCGACGTTCTGCGACTTCTTGCGCTGCAACCCGAAGGTGCTGGACGAAGTGGACGCCATGCTGAGCCGCAACGACGACGCGGACGTGTCCAAGCGCTTCGCGACTGAGTTCTTGGAGAGTCTCGTGAAGTTGCTCAACGACGCCAAGCTTCAGGCTGTCGTCCACGCTGCGAGTGCGGACGATGAGCGTGTGCTGAAGGAGCAGCAGCTGCAACTGAAGGAGAACGTCGAGCTGCGTGGATTCAAGCCTCTGTCGGCGCTGGTCGATGCGGGCTCAGCCAACAAGTGGCGCGAGGATCTCGCTGCGAGCGCGGGGCTCACCACAGGCCAGGCGTCGACTGCGCAGGCGTCGACTGCGCAGGCGTCGCCGTCGGACCAGGACGCGTGGAAGCTTCGCGCGTGGAACATCCACCGCTTCGGCAAGTTTGTATGCGACGACTACGAGGGCAACCCGCTGCTGTACTTCTATAAGGGACAGTTCTCCACCATGCCGTCTGTGGTCAGCGGCATGTCGGGTCTCACTGGCACGCCCAGCATCGGCTTGGGGCTGTTCGGCACCGGCGGACCGCTCGCGTCTGCAGGCGGCAAGGCTGCCGCATCGGCCAGCAGCACGGCCGAAGACGACTTTGACGACGAGATCATCGTGTACCAGCCATCGCCTGCGCTAGCGCCGTCGAACCCGCCTGGCGAAGGCAGCAGTGCGCTCGGCGGAGTGACCAACTCGATCCTCGGCAACACGCTCACGCCGTTGGGCTCGCCGTTCGGATCCGAGAGCCCCTTCAGCCTGGACTCGAGTCCGTCCGTGTTCGGCAACGGATCCCCTGCGCAGCCTCCGCCGCAGCAGCAGCAGCGACTGTCGCTGTCGTCGCCCAGCTCGCTCTTCGGGTCTTTCGGCCAGGGCAACGACAGCGGCTCCGACAGCGGCGCGATCGGCTCGTCGTTGGGCTACTCGGGCTTCAACTCGTTCGGCAGTCTCGGCAGCTTCTCGAGCCAAAACGCCTTCTCCGGCCAGGGCTTTTTGTCTTCTGGATGGGGCGGCGTCGCGGCTTCCGGTGGAGCAGCCAAGTCGCCCGTCACGTCGCTGTCGGGGGCCTTTGCCTCGTCGCCGCAGCAGCCTCCCATGCAGGTGTCGGCTCCGTCGTCGGCGTTCCGCGGCAGTTTGTTCGGCGACATGGACGACCTCGCGGCCGTCGAGCGGGAGAGTGCCAAGTACCAGCAGAAGGAGTCGACTCTGAGCGCGTTCCTGCGTCCGTCGTCGTCGAGCTCGTCGCTGTCGACGGCCGGAGCGCCGTCGCTTCCGGCGCGGTCAGCTTCCGTGGGCGGCTCGCGTCCGCCGCCAGGCTTCGCGGCTGTGGCGTCTCCGCCGGGCTTCGCTCGCAGCTCGACGGGTGCTCCAAATGGCGAGAGCTCGCGTCCTCCGCAGCCGCCGCAGTTCTTCACGCGCAACCCGTTTGCGAACCCGTAGCTGTTGCGGGGGAAAGAGAGCGAAGAGCTCGCTTTTTGAGACGACGCGAGGCGTGCCAACGACCTACGATGCTGGGGAAACAGTCTCACCAGACCCAACGGCGGCGCTGCGATCCGTGTGTGGCGGAAACGGTGCTCGTGAATGGACCACTCGAGAGGGCAGATGCTGCGAGAGTGGTTTAACAACGAAGACGAAGAGAGAAAGTGAGACGATGAGAAAGGCGATGAGGGGCCCGCCCGAGATGACAACCGACAACCCCCGACCCATGCAAGCACGCCTCCCACCAAGCACCGAACGCGCTGGGCCGTCAGCGTGAGCGTGAGCGTGGAGATATGAGGGAGAGAGCCAAGTCGGAACCAGTAGGATCGCAGTAGAGGAAAGACAGAAACAGACAAAACACACACACAATGTCGAGACGCCGGCGTGTGAAAAGCAGGAGTAGATAGCCAAATCCAATGTTTTTACGAATGAAAGAGTGTCCTCAATATATACCAGTGCGCGTGTCGTGTCCACCAGACCCAGCCGCCGCGACGAGGAGCCTCCCGTGACGCCTAGCCTCTTCGCGCGAGCGCCGCGCGCAGCGACTCGTTCTCGTCCTCAAGGCGGATGAGCTTGGGCGCGATCTCCGAGTCCATCTCTTGGATCTGGTTCTTCAGGTGGTGGTTCTCTTCCCGCAGCCGCGTCACTTCCTCACGGAGGTACGTGTTCACGTTGAGCTGCTGCTCCAGCGAGGTCTTGGCCTCGAGCAGCGCGTCTTCGATCTCGATCTGCTTGACGGCGGCCGCGTCGGCCTGCTCCTGCATCATGCGGTTGCAGTCGGCCATGAGCCGCTCGACCTCCTCTTCCTTCTGCTGGATCTCGGCCTTCTTGGCCTCGAGCGACGCCTCGTACTCCTCGATCTTGTCGTGGCTCGAGCTCACTTGGGCCTGGTGCTTCTGCAACGCGGCCTCGTTCTTGGCGAGCTGCTCGCGCAGGATCTGCATCTCCACCTCGAACTTCTCCGTGTCCTTCTGCTGGCTCTGCTGCGTGCGCAGGTTCTCCTGCTCGTTCAGCAGGTCGTGGATCATCTGCTCGTCGGCCGCGCGCTGGGCCTTGATGGCCTGCAGCGCCGCCGCCTGCATCGTGAGCTCCGACTGGAGGCGGTGCATGTTCGTGTCGATGATGCGGCGGCTCGACATCATGTCCTCGTGGATCTTGCTCGGCGTCGGCTTGCGGTCCTTCTGGTCATCCAGCCTATTCCGTCCCAATTCCAGCACAATAATGAGCTTAAACACGAATATTCTCATCAATTTCCAACCAAAACCACGCCACGTACATGGTCGTAAGCTTGGAGATCTGGCTCTGCAGCACCGTCTTCTGCTCGCGTTCGAGACGCAGCGCCTACAGTGCAATACGGGACGAATTAGCGCCATGATTACCGTCATTCGCCCGCCAAAACCACACTAATCCGGTAAACCTACATGCTCAAACACCGTGCCGGCGCGCTTGGCGTCCTCTTCCTCCGTGAACGTGCGCACGTACGCCGTCAGCGGCGACCACTCGCCGCACTGGCGCGTCTCCTCCCGCACCACGCGCGCCTTGAACACGTAGTTCTGCCATCAAACACAATCGCATTCAGTCCGTCATTTTCTCAGTCCGTAGCTGTCCATCAAACAGCCACTGAGCGCACGAACCGTGTTGGGGAGAAGGCCCTTGACGGCCCACATGCGCGTGGAGAACAGCTCGGACTCGAACCACGAATAGTACACGTAGCCGTGCTCGCTGTGGGCGACCTGGAACTTGTACTTCTTGTCGGCGTGGCCGTCGATGACGCTGGTCTGGACCTTGAGCGTGACCGACTTGTCGGTCTTGTTCACGGCCTCCGGGGCCGGGAGAGACGGGATTTCGGTGAAGAGCGTGAACGCGGACATGATGGCGATGCGTTTGAGCTGCTTGGGGGCGTGGTGATGGCGCTGGCGCGTGCAGGAAGGGAGCCTGGTGGCGGCTTCTCCTGGGGGTGCTTTGGGTCGTCGAGGGTCGCCGTTGACTTGGGTCAGAGAGGCAGAAACTTCAAAAATAAAGAGGGCGACGGGTCTAGTTCAAGAACAACCTGCGTTGAATGATGCAAAACCTTCTTTATAGCTTACAACCTCTTATAACTAATTTAGATTGTCATGATTAGAAGCAATATTTATTAGAGGACTTATCATGCAGTAGGTTGATACTACATAAGTACATTTCCATTTAGCCGAGGTAGCGAGAATGGGTCGAAGGCGTCCTTGGGGTCCGTGGGTGTAGAGGTTTGCGAATATAGAAGGACGACACTTTGGCATTAATGTGTCTTATGTGGCCGTGCGATACAGAGAAATCTCGCCTGTCGAGGCGCCATTTACCAGCGGCGCACACGCGAAATGTCGGGCATCTCCCAGGCGTCGAACGGCGTTCCCGGGATTGGCGGGATGCCCTTGGCCTCACACTCCTTCAGGATCTCCTCCTCCTTGTGCTCCCACGCCATGCGCACGTTGTGCGTCGACAGCTGCGACAGGATCAACTGGTCACGAGCAGCTACCACACAAAAAGTGATCGTCAGTCCAGCATTGAACGTCGACATGGCTTCACAAGCCACGGAAAGCAACTAATAAGCCAAAGCCGTACCGTGGGTAGTGCTCATGGCCGAGCGCGTGCCCGTAGGGTCGTAACGGAGCACGGCAGGGTTCTACATCCGCACACAGAATCACATTCCGAATGTGAGATCCTGGGCCATACGCCATGCCATTATCACATTCAGGATAGCATCAGACGCACCTTGTTACCAGGCGAGCCCTTGGAGACGCCCTCTGGAAGCTCGGCTGGCTTCTCGAAGCCAAGCGACGGGTGCATGCCAACCTCCGTTGGGAACTTGAAGCGGCGGATATCGCGCGTGTAGTACTGGGTGTTGTACACAGCGTCCTTGCTCTCGCTTGATGGCACGTGCACATCCTTTGGCTGGCTGCCCGGGGTCGGGTAACGGTAGCCCTGCTCCGCCGACGGCGACTGGTGCTGCTGCTTGGTGCCGGTCTGCTCCGTGAACACCAGAAGCTCACGCAGCTACGTTTTCACACAAGCGAGATCATCGCATACAATCGTCAATATCGTGGCTTCCAGAGAGCTCCACACGGCGGGAAAGACCGCTACGTGCAGCACAGAACAAGACGGATGAGACTTACACGCTGACGAAGGTCCTTCGGCAGCAGGTCTGCGTAGCGGAACGGCTTGAACGGCTGCCACTTGCTCATGATGCACTCTTGGCTTTCGCTTTCCAGCGGTCTGATGAACAAGCGCGATGCCACCACAAGCTGCTGTGGGGCGTCGCCGCAAGCGTAATTTATGGTCATATATGACCACCAGAACGGTATTTTAGGGACATGTTCTCGCTCTTCTGTGGCCGGTCAACTTCTTCAACAAGGGACTAACAGTTATATTTCGTGAGTAGAGGGTCTATTATTACGGAAGTTACTGTGAAGGGATCCGAGGAGCTGCGGAGCTGGATGAAGATGCAGGCAGCGCCTGCTGGCCTGGCGCGGGGAACTCCGGGATCATGGCGGCGGCAGCAGCAGGAGAGTCGAACCAGATGCCCAAAGGGTGCTCTGCAGGGCCCAGCGGCTTGAGGACGTTTGGAGGGCCGACATGTCGGAGCACGTTCGCGAGGACCTTGGCGTCCACGCCAAAGTGGGCCGCTAGGGCGTCATTCGTCCACGTCTCGGGGTCTTCATAGTGCAATCGCAGCAGGAATCGCACATCCTGGTTCGACAAGCGGCCATCTACCTTCTCCACAACTCCAGTACCACTGGAGGCGTTGGCCGTGCGGTCGGTTGGCAGCGAGATTGGATCCGTGGAGCGCGGGCGGTAGCTGCTGGCAGTCTTCCGGAAGCCCTCCATGTCCTGTTCGAGGAACGCGACCTTCTCAAAGTCCTGGAACTGTTCCATCTCCTTGAGTAGATCATCCTTCATCTCCATCAGTTCGACCTTTGGAGCAGCTTGGGTGTTGCGAACCAGATCAGCGGCGGCATCACGCTTGGTCTTGGCAGCGGCGGCGACTCCGGCGATCTCTTCGGCGGACAGCGTCGTCTTGACCACACGCACAGGCTGCTGAGTGAACGCGGCAGCACTCGCCTGAGAAGATGCAGCAGTCGCCGTGGCCTTGGCTGCGGCGCTCGTGGCCTTGGAGGCGACCTGCTTGGATGCGGCGGCGCCCATTCTGGTGGTGAGTTTGGTGACGATTTGGATGGTGAGCTCCCGACTTCCACAAGCTTCGTGACCGTCTATTGGCAATCTGACGTACTTTGCAAACATCTCATTGGTTAATATTAATTCGTTGATCCGTTGATTGGATGAAATCATCCTCGATGATGATGCACTTTCGATGTTGGTCGATCAGTCGGGCTCAATTTAACGAGCCACCACACGAACATGCCAACATGCACTGTAAGATGAGCATACTATCGAGGCTATTCGATGTATTCATGAATCGTAGGAGTTAGGCGCGATGAGAACGAGGTCGTTGAGGTCTTTCTCGGCGTTCATGCCGCCGAACATTAGTAACCCTTGCTTGCGTTTGGCTGTCGCCTCCCGCTCTGACGCCGGCAGCTCAACCACGCAGCCGCAATGGCCGAACCGTGGAGCCACCGGCCCGCTTTCAGTGGACTCTGGCTTCCCCTCGTGGCCTTTGTCAGATGCCGCCTGTGTCTTGATGCGCAGCCACGACTCTTCATTGTCCGCGTACTCCCAGCAGTCGTCACGAATCGCTCCGCCGTCGAAGCCTCCGAAGCTGATGACGACTCCGTCGACTGCCCCAGCAGCATGGGAACAGCGATTCCACTCACAGATAGGGATGAGCTGCCACTGCCACGTTTCGATGTCGAGTACGGCCATGTCCGTGCAGACATTGCCGTCCTTGTTGCGGCCGCCGCTGAACAGAATCGTCGTCGGCGTTAAGAACGACGCAACGTGCAGCTCTCTTGCTTCGGGGATCTCTGAGCCAGTGCACTCACATCGTTCCCACCGAAGAGGTGCTTCTGGGTCGTCTGCAGGTATGTGGAGGATGTACAGATCGTCAAACGCGCCGAGATCCGGTGACGAGCCACCGTAGATGAGGATACGGTCGTGAGCATCCACCGGCGGTAGCCGAATGGCCGCTTGGGCGTTTCTCGCTCCAGGCATCCACCCTTCTACAAGTGGCTTGGACCAAGCTTTCGTGTGAGTGTTGAAGATATGGATGTCCTCGTAGATCTCGCCTTCGATTGGGTTGAGCCCGCCAAACACGTAGATTGCGTGGTCAATCGCGATCACTGAGTGCCCACTGCGAGGAGGAAACATGCCCTCAACCGGTGTGATTGTTGCCCAGGTCTTCAATTCTGCACACACCATCGCCAGCATTAGAAGAGTTGTTGTCGCCGCGTCATTCACTCCATTTGTCGAACCTAGATCGAACTTGAACACGTCTCCGAAGCTCTCCGCTTCTCGGTTCGAGCCCCCAATCAGGTAGACCTCCCCACTTTCAACCTGCACAACGTATGAGAGTCTGATATGCTAATGCATCACGCAGCAGAAGCCCAAACCTGTGTGAGCGTTGCTCCTCCTCGTGGCGCGGGGAGCGTCTTCGCGTCTGCATTCCGGGCCTCCACACTCGCCACAGAGTACACGCGACGCTGCACTAACAGCCCACTCGTCTCATCTTGATTCTCCGCCATCTCCTCGGTCTCTCTAATGCGTGAGACCTCACAACTCGAAATGCACCTTCAATTGCGGTCTCTTCATTCGTCGAAGGATTCGCCCTCATCTTCAAAGGTCGCCCCTCTCTCTAGTGCCATCCATGTCACTCAAATTCCATTACACGATTGGCTATAAAAAAGTCAACCCACCTTTTCTTTCAGCCAATAAAAAGTCCAATAAATATATCCAATCACTCTCCAGCCATCGGAGCTGTTGGCGTCGAGAAGCGCATGACCGAATTGGCTGGAAGCCCACGTTGGCGATAGAGAACTCCATGGCCTCCACGACCTCCCTCCCGACGCCACTGCCGCCTGCGTCATCCCCATCGCCCGCGGCGGCCGCGTTGGCGGCGCATGTCCCAGAAGAAGACCTGCAGACGCTGCAGCAGTTCATTGAGAATGCGCTCGATCTCATGCTCAAGGGCAACTCCACGAGCTACCAGTTTCTGATCCAGCAGCTCAACCCATCGAGCGGCAAGTCGGACGCCGCCACGCGCCGCAAGATCTTCCTCGCGCTGCCACGATGCATCTCCACGATGGCGCGGGAGCCCAAGGCCTACCACCTGCTGCTCGACGTGCTGTTCAAGTTCGACTTCCTCGGCGCGCGTGAAGAGATCGACGCCTACACGCGCTTCGTCGTGCACCTCGTGTCCTCCAACACCGTGTACGTGCTGCCGCTGCTGCAGATGCTCGTGCGGAACATGTGCCGCCCACAGCAGCTTCCGCCGGCGCTCGCGGCCGCTGTGGCGCCGCCACCCGCCGCGCCAGTACGAGCCGGACGGATCTCCATCGGCGGATCTTTCGGTGCAGTGGCTATACCACCGCCGGCGCCTGTGGCCCCACCCATCGACATCGAGAAGCGTTTCCAGGAGCGATATGACGATGTCCACGCGACTCTGCAGCGCGTGCTCAAGCTCGCACCCACTGCGACCAACGCGCTGTTCCCAGTCATCATGGAGCACTTCCCTCACAAGCGACTGGATGCGTCGTTCCAGGTCGCATACTTGCGCAATGTATTGAGACTCTGCACGTACGTGCCAGGATTGCAAGAGCGCATTTTCGCACTGATTATCGACCGCCTGGTCGCTGTGGACGTTGAAATCAAGCTCGACGAGAAGGAGGAAGACGTGTTCACAATGGACGACTTCCTTGACGACGACTTGCTTCCAGGAGAGGGCGAATCCCACCTTGACGAGATGGCCGAGAAGCTGGACCACATGATGGTGATCATGTTTGAACACATCGAGCAACAAGTGTACGCGATTGCCAACGGGGACACCGGCGACAGGACGCTCCAGGGCGACCAGGCTGCGTTGCTGTTCAAGTTTCTGCTCAAGGTTTTCGAGCACTCGATCCTCAACACGCACCGATCCAAGTACCCGCAGTTTCTTCTGTTCTACGTGTGCCAGCTGGACCCACAGTTCCAGGACGTGTTCATCTCGCAGCTTTTGGCCGCGTCGCTTGATCCTCAGACGCCGCCGGTCACTAGACACAGTTGCGGTGCGTACCTCGCGAGTTTCCTGGCGCGTGCCAAGTACATCTCCGTTGCGTACATCCAGAAGGCACTGTACCACTTGCTGAAGTGGATGCACGACCAAATGGACATCTACGACAACACATATCTGCGGCAGCAGGCGCCCACAAGCGACGGAAATGAAGACGACGAAGAGTCGGCTGCGGGCAAGTCTCGACGAGGCATGGAAGCGGAGGCCGAGGACCTGGAGAAGAACCGACGAGGATACTTCCACGAGAGCATCTACATCTCCACGCTTCAGACGGTGTGCTACCTGGTGTGTTTCCGTGGTCTCGAGTTGGCTCAGAGTGAAAATGGCTACGAGTTCTTGCGAAGCCTCGGCTGGGAACGCCTGCTGATCACGCAGACTTCCTACTGTCCGCTGGCGTTCTGCCAGCCCACTGTCGCGATTGAGTTCCTCAACTTCGCCGAGACCTTCGACCTTGTGTCGGAAGAATGCATTGACAAGGTGGACCAGGCGATCAACTCCATCGGCAAGATGCAGAAGCGAACCAAGGGTAGTAAGACCATGGAGCGCACGGCTCCTCCGCCGACGGCCGTCGCGTCTGCTGCGATGCCAGCGTCTCTGTCGGGATCGTCAGTGCTGGGCTTACGCCAGCCCCTGGAGACGTTCTTCCCGTTTGATCCGTACTTGTTGCGCCGCTCGTTCCGCTTCATCGGCCCGTTGTATCTGTACTGGAAGCACGCCGATCCGACGTCGAGCGAGAACGCTGAGGCGCTCAACACCGTTAAGGAGATCATCCGTGAGTACCAAGAAACCGAAGAGGCGGATGAAGGATCAGACGACGATGAAGACGACGATGATGACGATGATGACGATGACGATGACGACAGCGAGCCCATGACGCTGTCCACGAGCATCACCATGTCATCGTTCAGGGAAGAGAGCTATCTGTCCACGAGCCAGAACTACTCCATGTCCATCGACTCTACGCTGGACGACGACGACCTCCCGACAGGCTACGGCCACTCCCTGGGCTCGTCCGTGGAGATGCCTCGACGGATAAAGCGAAGCCGTCGCGCCGTCACGCCGCGGTCGACCTTCGCTCCGTCTCCTGCTCTGTCGGCCAGCTCTCCTCCATCGCAACTGCCTCCGCTCGACGGCGGCGTGCGTGGTGCGTTTGCTCTGTCCGGCTTTGCCGATGATGACGATGAAGGGTTCTAGAAGGAGCGAGTCCACTGGGTTATCGGTGGTCTCTAATATATAACGGCGGAGTAATGGCAAAGTAGACATTGCATTCAACGCATCGAGGCGACAAGTGCTCCCTCGCCACTGCAATCAGCTTGAGGACGACGGTGCTCCTGCTCATTCACGGAGAGTAGGTGAGAAAGTACATGCACTAGCGACTCCAGAGCGTTTGACGGAATGCGGTGACGACTCAGGCGCACACGATGCAAATGATCCAGCCATTCTGCGTCGCCTGTCTCCGTGCAGAGCAAGTGCGCGAGCTCAGCCGCGTCGCCGCTGTCGGCGTCGAGGGAATTCCTCTCCCCATCTCCACGTGAACTGCCTGGCGAAGAGATCGAACCTCTTGGAAGGTTTCCGAGATTTGACCAGCATTCCGAGATGTACCCATTTGGACTTTCATCCAATCCTTGAGTTTCATTACGTATGATTGGTTGAAAATGCGGGTGATGCCTCGCGAAGACGTGATGTGATTGGCTGGTTGGAGAATCTTCTGGTGGTCCGCGTTGCGATTTGAGGGTGGATCGTGGTTGCCAGATGAAGGGATGAGACCACCAAACAATCCGAGCCCCGTCGTTGAAGAGAGGGGGATGCTGGCGAGCAGCTCCGTCACCACGCCGTCGCCGCGCGCGCCGCCACCGCCACTGGCCTTCGATCCGATCACTTTGGAAGAATCGCAGACCACCACACAGCCACTCGACTCCGCCAGCATGACGACGCCTCTGCCCCTGAAGATCGCTGCTCTGGTACGACTATCCTGGGTCTAACGAGTGAAGCCATGTGGACTATCGAAGAGCTCATTTGGTCTAACTGACGAATTTGATGTGATGCGACTAGGCTCTGCCTGCACTCGCCGTCATGCTCGTGGGCGTCTGGATGAGCTCTGTGCTGACGTCGTACGTCAAGGTGGGCGACGTCGTCACGCCCAACAAGCTCGCGGGCTTCTCGTGGGCCAAGGGCGACGGCCACGTCTTCAACTGGCACCCGCTGCTCATGACGCTGGGCTTCGTGTTCTGCTCGACCGTGTCGGCGCTTGGCTACATCTCGCTGCCGTTCTCGCACAAGACCAACAAGATCATCCACCTCAGCGCCCACGGCGTCGGTGCCGTCACGGCGTTTGTCGGTGCCATCGCCGTCTTCCGCTTCCACAATGAGCACAACATCACCAACTTGTACAGCCTCCACAGTTGGCTCGGCGTGCTCACGTGGATCTTCTTCGTGGCGCAGTGGGTCTTCAGCTTCGTGGTGTTCTACTACCCGGGCGCGCGTCCTAATGTCCGTGCGGCGACGATCACCTACCACATTGGTGGCGGCATTGGCATCTTGGCGTTGATCTACATCACGGCGGCTACTGGTGTGCTGGAGAAGCTCTCGTTTAACGCCAGTTGCAACATTGCTGGCAACCTCAATGGCCAGACCGTCGTCGGCTACATGGCGGCTGACTGCGTGTTGGGCAACATCATCGGCCTCGTGCTCGCGCTTTCGTTTATCGTCGCCGTCGTTGCGATTGTCCACGCCAAGCTATCGCAAGCGCAGCAGATCCCGACGGTGCGTGGCGAGACCTCGCCGCTTGTGAACAGCGGCCATGGCAAGAGCAAGCACGGCGCGAAGGGCTACAACGTTTAAGCAGCTTAGTTCATTTTCCTTATTCTTTTTTTGCGTGCGGTGATCATGACGATCCATCCATTCGAAAATCTCGAAATATAAACATGCCAAACGAGCTTATAACTTCAAGTTCCGTTGCAGCTGAGTGAGCACTCCTCGTAGTTCCGCTCGTGCTGCGGAGTCGCCGTCCGCCTCCGCGTCGCCCTCACTGGTTCTCATTGATTTCAGGATTGAGGACACGATCCGCTGGAGCGTGTCGCCGTCTTCTGAGGTGATGTAGGCTTCCGAGGCCGCGTCCTTCGTGGACAACAGCAAGTTGTACAACACCTTCGCCGTTATGCAGCTCATGTCGATGTCGTCAAGCGCGGCGCATTCGAGAATGCCTACTAGGAGCGTGCGTGCGTCGATCACAGCGTCGCCCATGCCCGAGTGCACCTGGCGCACGTTTGACAGCATCTTGCGCGTCGACTCTTCAAGCGCTGCGTTCATCAGCACACCGCACACAGTGTACACGATCTCTCGATTGCTGTGGTCCAGCAAGATCACAAAGCCGTCGAGCACTTTCTGGTCGCCCATGGCGCGAAGCACGTCCTTGAAACGTGAGAGGTTACCGAACGCCCGCGCAGCTTCTAGCACAGCTTCTTCATTACTATCCCACAGGATCTGAGCAAGCAGCGACGCGATCTGGAGGCGACGCGACTCGATGAAAGAGGACGCTGCGGTGAAGTGCGAGGCGGAACTGTAGTACGAGAGGTTCGTGATGCAGCTCACGATATTGAGCATGAGCTCTTCATCGCTTCCTGGCGCTAGCGCACACTCCAACACGTCAAGGAGGATCTCCAATCCATCGCCCTCGCCATTGAAGGCGTTGCCGACGTCCGCGTTCATCGCCATGTTCGCGATGAGCCGCACCAGCTTCACAAGCACGTCACTGACGTTCTCAGTCGACTTGTCGGCTTCTTGCTGCTCTTCGTGGAGATGCACGTAGGCGTTTCCGTAATGCTGCAGAGACTGTAGAAGTGCCGGAATGGCACCACTTTCCAAGCCCAAAAACTGGCGATTGCGGTCGTTGCCCGCGCACAAGTTGCCCAACACGAAGAAAATGCGGACCAGCAACACGTCCTGGAACTTGGTTTCGCCCTGGTTGTCGCTCGATGAGGTGTTGGCTGAGTGCTTTGCAAACGCCAACGTTGGATTTGTGCGAGAATCCACGAGCTTGACCAGGTTGCCGACGTATCGCTCACTGTCGTGGTTGATCTGCGAGCGAGGCACCTCGTGGAGCGTGAGCTTACCGAGCGTGCGAGACACGTTGACCATGAGCTCTTGGTGGTGAAGAAACACCGTGACGGTCTCACATAGCCGGCACGTGACTTGTGCTTCATTAAACTGCTTCAAGTAGCTCTTGGAAGTTGACAAGTTGCGGAGAATCGTCGTTATTTGCACGAGCAGCTGGGCGATCTCCTTGCTTTCCGCAGCATCTTTCGACCGCCACAACAGCGTATCGCTAAGCGCTGCGATGGCACCATTCGTTGCGAGTAGCTTGAGCATCTTGTCGTCGCCACTGGAGATGTTCTTGAGCGTGCCGGCGACGTATATCAGCGTCTTCATCGGACACGACCCAGCTCCTGGACTCCGCTGCTTGGAGGACTGCTGTCTGCAGGTGTTTGCCGCTGCCAGGAGCCCAATCGCACTCTCAACGTAGTGGACGTTGCAGAACTCGGCGTCGTTGCCGCTTTCTTTGCTCAGGACGAACAGCACCTTGCCAAGCGCCACGACTTTCGCGTCAGCCTCTTCATCTGGTGTGCTTTGCGTACCGAAGCCCAGCTGATACAGTTCCAAAAGACAGGGCGTGATGGAGACGATGCCTTTCGCACATGTTTGCCAAGCGCCAACAGCGAGGTCGACAAGACAGTCAAAGAGCCGCCGCCGAAGAGCCCAGACTCGGACGGTCTCAGGCGATGAGGATGACGATGCTGACGGGCGTCTAGATGAGGCCGAGGTGGCTCTCCCTGGTAAGCACACGGCGCTGCTAGTGGAGAAGGCGGTGATAGCCGTTGTGAGTGACTCAAACGCCTGGCGTTTGATGGTCGCCGGCGCCTGGCGACTGAGCTCACTCAGTTGGCTTTCGATGCTGGTCAGCGTCTGGGCGAGTACTTCTGACGACGGAATTTCGAGCGACGCCTCTAATAAATCCTCTTCATTCCTCGCACGACGGCTCTGGCTCGCACCTTCAGGGTCTTCGTGGTCCTCTTCGCCGCTGAGCTCTCCATCACTCGACTCGCTGGTCATCTCCAGGTCCTGAATGACTGGCGCGTGCATGAGCTTCACGTGTCCACCTTGCGGCTCCTTCGCTGGCGGTGGCGTGGGCACAGCAGACCGTGTCTTGGCTGTCTTCGCCGCTGGTCGAGGTGGCAGTGAAGCGCCTGACGGCCCCACGGGCGAGGCCTCCTGCTTCTGGTCAGTCCTCACATTTGGCTGCTTCGTGTCCAGGCCTTTCTGCTCCGCCGCTGAGTACGAGGAGCTCGGTCTCGACCCAGGACGGTAGTCATCTCCCTGGAACAGCGAGCGCCCTAGCCAGTAAATCCATTGTCAGCTCGGTACGCTGCCCGTGCCAAAGCACCTAGGACGCTTTGCTTACCAGTGGTGCGCGGGGTGAAAGGCCGCGACGGGTTCTTGAGCGACGCGCGCGCCTGCGAGAGCACGTGGGAGATGCCGCCTCGGGCGATGCACGCGTCCATATTCGCCTGGTGGGTGCGAGTTCGCTCAGGCTTCGTGTGTGTGCTGGTGTTGGTGAAAAGAGCTCTTCGCGAGTCAAGAGGTCATTCTGGTCCGACGAAGAGATGGCTACCTTCTTTTTTTAGAAGCCCCCGTCTAATTTCGTCGATGGCGACAAACGACCACCAGTATGATGTTGCACGAAGGTCGCTTGAGTAGCTCAGTTCAATTTGAAGTTGTGGGCCAGTCGAACATGATCGGTTGATTTACAACCAACCATTGATCCTCAATTTGTGAAGTTGTGCATATTTTTAACCAATCAACATGACTGAAAGACCTTTACAACGGACTGTGGGACTCGCATGTCAACGAAACGAGAATCCTCAACTCGACTTTCTACCAATCGCAACGACCAAATTCCTAATTTTCGCCAGTAATATCCAGATCGTACCGGTACTTATCGGTTAAATGGGAGACCAACACTCTTCTGATCAAGTGCTTTTTTCGACGTGGCCGCCAACGTCGGGAGTGCCGCTGTTGGTTGATCATTCGCCGCGAATCCCCACGACGACGCACGCCGCCGCTGATGCCGTCCAGCGCCGACACCCCGCGCGCGGCCGATAGCCTCGATACGCGCGTGGAGGAAGGCCAGGGCCATGCGAGTGATCGCCAGGTAGGCGCTCTCGAAGTTCCGGCTCCGATCGGTGCCCAGGAAGTCCCACAGCACGAGAACACGCCAGCGGATGACGCACCCGGACAGGCCGCCTCTATTGATGGAGATCCACAGCCTCAGACGCCGCCTCTGGAGACAGCAGTACCGTCAGTGAATGCAACGCATGATGCCGAGCGCACCAAGCGCCTCGCGTACGCCATCGCGTCGTTGCGCATGTACAATCCGGATTTCCACCTCACGCCCGAAGTGCTCGAGATCATGCGCGTGTTCTTCGACGACTTGGAGCCGGACGCCCGCGGCACCGTGCTGCTACGCGCGCTGTTTGAGGAGATCGCGCGTCTGGACCCGCAGAAGGAGCTCGTCTCGGAGGACACGCGGCAGCTCATGTGGCGCGACATCCACGAGCGCGTGGCCGACGACGAGCGCATCGACTTCGACGCGTTCTGCGCGTGGGTCATGCGCTGGAAGGAGATCAGCCCGGCGTCTGTGCAGAACGTGTACACGTCGTGGGCCAAGCAGCTCGCGGTCATGGACTTCGGGCTCAGCGAGGGCGAAGGGGTCTTCGTCGTGCGGTCGGACGAGCTGCCTCGCGGCGAGGAGCTGCGGTTCCAGTTGTCGGAGCTGCTGCGGGGCCGCAGTCCGCGACGACAGCGCCGGCCGTCGCGGAAACCGAATGACGTGGCGGTGGATGACGCGTCGCGCGCGAGTGGCCATTTTGAGGGCGTGACGACCGACACAGCGACCGAGCAGATCGAGATCTTCGCGCCGGAAGGAGACGAAGAGGAAGAAGTGATCACGCGGGACACTGCGGAGCCCAGCGACGGCGATGGTGACGCCCACGCGACGCGGAAGGAGTCCATGATGACCGTCTCCAAGTCGTTTGTCGCCGGCGGCCTCGCGGGCATGGTCGCCAAGTCGACGCTCGCTCCAGTGGACCGCGTGAAGCTGCTGTTCCAAGTCAGCGACAAGCGAGCGTTCAGCTTCCGCAACGCCTTCAATCTGGCCAAGGAGATCTACGTGCAGGACGGCTTCAAGGCGCTCTTCCGAGGCAACACGCTCAACATGCTGCGCGTCGTGCCGTACGCCGGCGTGCAGCACTCGAGTTTCGACTTTTTCCGACGCCAGTTCCACGCCTACAACTACAAGCGCGCCGAGCAGTGGAAAGCCAGCGCCGGCGCCGCCGCCGCGGGCGGCAAGGACTTCACGAAGCTGTCGAACACACAGCTCGTCGTCGCGGGGTCCATGGCCGGCGGGCTGTCACTGACGCTGTCGTATCCGCTGGATATCGTGCGCGCACGCTTCATGGTGCAGCAGGGGAAGCAGAACTACTCGTCGATCTATCAGGCGATCGTGGAGATGTATCGCGTCGACGGCGCGCGGTCGTTCACGCGAGGCCTGCTGCCCTCGCTGCTCGGCACGCTGCCGTACACTGGCATCGGCTTCACGCTCAACGAGCGGTTCAAGCACATGATGCTCGACGTCCAGCAGCGACGAGCAGCGAGCCCCAAGGACGCGCCAGTGCGGCTGCATCCCATGGCCAAGCTGCTGTGTTCATACCTCGCGGCCTGCATCGCCCAGACAGGTTCGTTCTGGGCTTTTCTAGTAGGCTTCTCGTCTCCTCATCGACTGACGCACTTGTCTTGTTTTTCGTATAGCCACGTATCCGATGGACACGATCCGGCGGCGCATCCAGACCGACGGCTTCGTCCCCGGAAACGGCAGCAAGCTGCGATACACAGGCGTCATCACGACGGCGCGGATCATCGTCGAGCACGAAGGGTGGCGAGGCTTCTTCAAGGGCGTCTCGGTCAATTGGATGCGGGTACGACGGTCTCTGTTGGCTTCATCTACGCCCCGGATGTTGGTATCTGATGGCTATTTTTTTTTTGCATACACAGAGTCCGCTGGCGACAGGCATCAGTCTCACTGCGTACGATCTGTTGAAGGAGGTGTTGGACGTCGAGACTGTCGGGTAAAATATCTATCGCTCCCCTCCCTCGCTCCGCCATTATAATAGAGACCACTCACTCCACACGCTCACATATCGTATTCCCTGACTCCAACAAAACTCCACGACGGCGTTCAACCTCACTTCTCCAGGGGCCGCACGACGATGCGCTTGCTGGAATGCACTCGCAGTTTGAAGGCGGCGTCCTGGGGCTCGTAGGTCGACGGGATGACCACGTACCAGCCGATCGGGAACGCGATGCCCTTGGGGGTCACCACGCCCGACGGATTCCCAGCGGCGTACGCACCGTCGTCGGACGTCGCGCGCCGGAACGAGCTCTTCGGGTTGGTCGACAGCAGCAGCGAGCCGTCCGACGTGCTGGCGTAGATCGACACGTTGCACGACGGCGTCGGCGAGGAGGACGCGCCGTCCTCGCCGCTGCGACTGCGGGTCGGAAGCAGCCGAGCAAACACGTAGGTCTCCTCAGGGACGTGGAGCAGATACTTGGGGTTGAACGTGTAGCAGCCGTAGCTCGCACAGCCGGCCGCCGTGCCTCGCTGCGAGTCCCAGGCGCCTTCCAGCGTCACGCACTCCATGCCGAATCCTTCCGCGGGCAGCTCCCGGACTTGGAGGACTGCTGTCGGTGGGTCGCTCACGATCCGAAGCTGGAACTTGGCCTCTGTGTTTGGCTCGAAAGTCGACGGCACGAGCACGATGTCGAGGCACCCAGACTCGGAGGTTTGGATCGTGGAGGCGTCGAAGTCGATGAAGCAGAAGCCCGGGCGGTACTCGCCCGAGCTGAGGATCCGCTGAGGCGATTCGTCGGAGAGAGCAGGGAGGCCACACGCGCGGTCGTGGCTGTGGGTGATCAGGCGGAGGTTCGCGGGCACGTCCGAGTCGCCAGTCGTCTCGAGAAACACGAGCAGCCGCGTGAGCGACGGCACGTGGAGCTGCACGTGGAACTGCGGGTTGTTCATGAAGGTCGAGAAGAAGGGCCGCCCGCCGGCAGTCGACGCGCCCCACTCGCTTGGCAACACGACAGAGTTGGGCGCGGCGTCGATGTGGGGGACGGGGCGACACACGAACGGCGTCGTCGAAAAGACCGAGAGCGTGTAGTCCAGGGGCGAGAACTTCTCATACTGCGACGCCACGAGAGTCTACGCATTCACACGAGGCAGTTAGAGATCAGCGAGAGCAAGAGATCGAAGATACGCGACTCACAAAGGTTGGCTCCGGGTCCTCGTCGGTGAAGTCCACGTCCAAGCTGACCAGCGTGTGCGGGTTGTTGCTGTACGTGCCGCGGTACATGGCGTCCTGGTTGTAGAACACACGCTGTCCGTCCGTGTCCCGGTACACGTGAAGCGTCAGGAACTGCTGCATCGCATTGTCCGGTTCGCGCTCGACGTTGCTCACGTGGCGAGTCAGCAAGACCCAGACCGAGGACGACGCATGGGTCGCCTCGGCGCGGGCGTTGGCGTTCGTGACCGACTCGCTGCGGCGGCGGATGAAGCGAAGCGAGTACTGCGGGTTGTACGCCAGCGTCGCCGAGTCGTTGGCCGGACCCAGCTCGACCGGCCAGTGCTCGTGGATCGCGTACTTGTGCGGAAACAGCTCCGGATTCCAGTTGAGGTACAGGCTCTCGAACCGCTTCTTGACGGACGCGAGGTCGATCCAGAAGAGACCGTCGTCGGCCGTCCCCTTCGCCTGCGTTTTGGGATCTTCCAGTGAGTAATACTGGCGCTGGTAGACGCGCAACTCTTCGCCGATGGCTCCTTCCCACGTCTTCGTGTCGCTATTCGAGTACGGTCCTCGCCAACTGAGCTTGCGCCACGGATTCTTTACGTGGAGCAGTCGAAGCTTCTTGGTTTCGCCGGTCTCTTCGTCAAACACAGTGGTCTCGTACACGTTCAGCACGGCGTACACGTGCATCGGCACGAGGCCGATCTCAATGGCTTCGTCTTTGCTGATATCACCGGTCGTCATAGTGATGATGCAGTCGCCAAAATGGAAGGCGCTCTTGAGCTGCTCCCAGATGCGGTCTTCTCGCGCGGCGTCTTCCGTAAGGTCTCCGATAGGGATCCGCTCGGGGATCCAACCGGTCAGCGCGAAGAGATCAATGCCCGAGTTGCCACCTGGGTAGTCGTAGCCGCCGCACAGCTTCAGATACGCCTTCTCGATGAGACTCACCCACAGCTCATTGCGACGCGTCGTACAGGAACACAGCAGCTCCCGCGTCTGCGTGTTCACGGGCAGGAAGTCGTCGATCACGACTTTCCGCGGCACGCCGTTGGCCCAGAGCTTGACAATGTACTTGCCGAACGGGTTATACATGGGCTGGCGCGTGCGAGGGTCCACGGGGAAGATAATGTTGGTGATGAGCCGCTTGTGGAACCGCTGCTCGTACGCCGCCGCGATACAGAGCGACGCGACGAACGAACAGTCCGTGACGATGTCCTGCTTGACGACTTGCGGGCAGATGCTGTCGATCATGATGGGCATCTGCGCGCAGAGCTGCGCGTACTCCTCCGGCCGCATCCACGTCGCGCCCTTGCGGACCTGCTTGGCTGACAAGGGCACGAGTCCGTCCGGGTCCACAAACAAGTTCACGGATCGGAAGTTCTCGTGCGAGTCCAAGTCGTCAAGCCACGGAACGAAGATGTGGCCGTTGATCAGAGACGAGCGCCGCAGCACGTCCAGCTCCGCCGGGCTGTACGCCTCCCGCACGGGCTCAGGGGCGTCGGCCATGGATTTCGACGACGCCTGACGCAATGCCGGCCGTAGATCGTCACTACTCGACGCGCGGGATGGCGGTCCGCTCGCTCGTGAGGTGCGTCTCTTGGCTGGCGCTGGCGGCTGCGGCCAGTCGAAGGCCTCCAGCGTCGAGTCCAGTCCCGGTGGCAGCGGCCAGGACAACGCGCCGTCGTCTGCGCTCACTACAACTTGGCTGGCCGAAGACGTCTGCGAAATGCTGGACTGCAGTACGGGAGTCGGCGCGAGCGGCGGCATGGGCCACGCCGCTTCATCCAACGCCACCACCGACTCCGGAAGCGGCTCGCTCGGTGGCGCTGGCGCTGCGACAGGTGCTAACATAGGCGAGTCTTCCGGCGGCATTGGCCACTCCATCTCAGTCAGCGGCGCCTGCACGGGAACTGCCTGGGGAGGTGGCGTCGGCTCGGCCAGCGGTCCGCTCTTGAGCTGCGACACGTGGTCGATGATGTACTCGATCTGCTCGCGCACTGCCTCCTTCGTACTCGCCGCGTCCGCGCCAAACGCCGTATACGCCTTCATGTACCTACACACAGCGGCTTGTACCATGAGCCATAGTAGCCATCACACAGCCAGTCATTGATCGCAGACTCACCAGTCGCCCGCTGAGATGTACAGCTCAATGCACTTGTCACGGTCTCCGCTCTCCTCCCGATCTTTCGCGTTCGCGTGGATCTCCATGGCTTTTCCCAGCATCTCATCGGCGCTTTCCTGCTCAGGTGGCTCGTCCAGCTTCGCCACACGCTCCTGGAGCTCACGGATCACCTCCTTCACGAGCTCGCGTTTGGCCGCCGACTCGACGATCGCGAGGCGATTGAAGATGCGGATCGCGTCGGAAAAGCACTGCCGCGCCTCCTCGCGACTGGTGCTGGACGACGACAGCGACTTGCCGCGCTCCGCGAGCGCCAGCGCGTCCGCGTACAGCGCCTCGACCGTGCTGCCGCGCCGCATTCTCGTGGAAACGATGGGTGCGAAGTTGATGCTGATCCCCAAAGTCTCACATCAACGGGTTATTATCCAATCAGGAAGGATGATTGAAAGGTAATAATACAGGGGATTTTGCTGGTTCTGACTCAGATCTTCTGATGGGAAGAGATCCAAAATTCACAAAATTCATCTATTGGATATCCAGAAAGCTGCTCACATCTCGTGGGAGAACAAACCCTTTTGTTCCCAATGTTAGGAATGGAGCATACGTCTCCAGATGCAGCACCCAAAAATCCCATGCACCCTCCCATCTCAATCAGAGGATCGCCTTGATTGGTTCACACACGCGCCGCATCCCAAACCACTCGAATTGATGAGCATGGGCTGCATTGACCCACCCCCATTCGGTTGTTCCAGCAACAGCAAGATACCGTATGGCATCCGCTGGTAAAGGATTACTCTATTGTAGATGTCAAAATGTCAAGAGCATCGCTGTTATTTAATAGAGAGGTTTTGCAAAGCAACTTGGGAGAATGAGTGTTTGTCCAGTCGCAACCCTCGTGCATAGACGGAAGCGAACTCGTTGATTCGCTTTCGCTTGGTCCGTGTGGACGGCCTTCCACCCGTTGGTCCTTGGGGGAGTACGGGTGACTCCCGATTCCTCATCACAACGAGCATGTCCGAATCGCACAATGAGAACGAGAAAGTGTTGCCGACGGCAAAGGCGCCGACGAAGCGCAGGAAGACCCTAGACATTGGTACGCTTCAACCACGATCTTGACTGGGAACTAATTCAGGAGACCCATGCTCGCAACCTCTTCGGCGACGTTGAACCCGGCCGTAAGATATAAGATACAGACAACGACAGAATTATCCGGACGGATCTGCAACCCGACTCCGATACAAAAAAAATAAAATGAGATGCCGTTTCAAAACTACTGGATTGACGAGAAGCGCGGGAAAGAACTACATTTATTTAAACTGTTGTCGGCCGAGGGACGGCCTTTTCAAAACTTCTTGAGATTGTGTCTGCTTCTAGACCTTCATACGCGCGGATCGTTCGCTCAATCATGGCGAGTCTCTTGGCTTTTGCCGTCGTCGCAGATGAATCTTCACGAAGCCACAGAGACCGGTATCGTGCCTTCAGCGGTCCCATCACACCGACGTCGAGTGGCTGGCACACCGACGTCGCGTTTGGAGGGAGAGGGCACACGGAGCAGCACGACTTCTCGACGACGACTGCTTGGCCTTCATCGCTCACGTGGGCCTCAAAATTGTCAAGCAGTAGCACTGAGGGGCCTTCAACTTCAGGTGCTAAGCACTGCTCGACGTAGATCTTCCACACACGCGCATCCATCCACGCGTTCTGCTGTACAGCATAACAGTGGCCATCAGGGTAAGTATCGAGCTCACGCTTTTCAATCCATCCGCCTGGTTTCCCCTTCACGATGAAGAGGAGAGGGAGCTTTTTGCCGTCTGCGCGCACTGTAACCACGACCGTGATGCGAT
Source organism: Pythium apleroticum (assembly GCA_023337875.1). Classification (NCBI taxonomy): domain Eukaryota; phylum Oomycota; class Peronosporomycetes; order Pythiales; family Pythiaceae; genus Pythium; species Pythium apleroticum. The sequence continues at coordinate 3,743 of JAADXN010000137.1, read as the reverse complement.
TGGAGTGCTTCTCGGTCTTGTCGATCTTGGACGACCCACCTCGGACAGCCCAAATGCGTTTCGGCGGTGTGTCGAAATACACGCTTGTTTCGTCCACATTCAGAATCTCTGCAGGCGCATAAGAAGCGTGATCCCGCCAAAACTCCTCACTGAACTTGGCCTTAGCTTGGAGTAGCTCTGGTGTTGGTTCTTTCGTGTACGAAGGAACTTGCATCGAAAAGCCGTGGCTGCATCCACACAAACCCGATTAGTACTGTGAATATCGCATTTGACGTTGGAGTTCTGTACCGGTTCGCAAAACGCTGACACAGTCGCAGCAGTGAGTTATACGCTGCGACATCGTTGGTATGGCTGTTGGCCAGGTATGCATCCAGCCATTCACGCTGGTTGTCCTTCATATATCCCATCATGTGGTACGATGAGAGTACCTAACAATTACGTAAGTTAGCAACACGATCCCCTCCACCATCACACAAGCCATACCTTTTCGCTGTTGCGTAGCTCGTTCATATACTCTTCCAGATCTTCCGCAAAAGGAATCAACTCTGGTCGCCCAGCCCCAGGAAGAGACTTTCGCTTCTTCGAGCCACCATACTCTCGCAGTCGGTCCTCGATCTTACCCCAGTCAGACAGAGTCGATACTGGCACGTTGATGGCATCGGACACGGCACTCAAGCTCCCCGCGCGAGCCACGGCATCCAACGCGTCCAGTTTCTCCTCGACCGTGTAGGAGTGTCGGCGGCGCTTCGTCATCGCGGCCGACGTGCTCGAGAAGAACTGTGTGTGTGTTGAATTGGGTTGTGGCGGCGCAGAGGAAAAAGGGGGGAGATCTGTTTCCCGCCCAAGTCTTGGGCGGGAAAAATGAACTCACAAAAAAACAGTAAGCCCCGTCGTGATGGGTGTATCGGTTTAGACGGGTTCCGGATCAATTCGTCGTCCGCTATTTTCTGTCGTTCTCTGTAGTATCACGTGCACGCACTTAACCCTTCATTCACCGGGTTAAACCCTTTCGGCCGTATACTGACTATGGCATCGTCATTTTAGGCTTAACATCTTAGGGGCGTTCGTATGAAATGTCCCGGGGTCCCGGGACCGTGAAGAGCATTCTGATTGGCCGAGACAGTCGTTTTTGGATGGCACTGGGACCGCTCCAGTCCCACCATCTGGCTTGGTCCCGGCGGTATTTTGGGACGCCGGGTGCGGGACGGGGAGATGTGCAGCATCGAAGCACCACTACCCATCACACAAAGAGCCGAAAGATCAGCGTACCATGCAGGCGGCGAAGAGCAACGCCGTGGATGAAACGATGCGATCATCGCCACGGGCGCTTGGTGTTGAAGATCAAATGGCAGAGTACGAGAAGCTGAAGGCCTGTGAACTACGCACAGAGTGTAGACGGCTGCGTGCCCATCCTGTCACTGAAAACAAAGGAGCGTACTTGAAGGTCCTCCGAGAGGCCTGCAAACCGAGCGAGAGCTCACAGAACGTGATGTTGTGAATGGACCAAACAAACGCAGCGGTACTGAGCGGCGAACGGTTGACAGCACGGTTCGTCTGCTAAATGCGATCTTTTCCGAAAACTTCTACCTGCGGTTCAAGGAACTCAGCACTCCAGCAACACGACCACAGCTCGATACTCGAGCCATCGGCATGAACTCGCCTCTGTTTACAGATATTGTCTTGGCTTACAACGACGAGGACGAAGATGGCTTCAACGAGATCCTCAACTACAACGACTCTTTCTCCAGTGTTGATGCTGCAGCTTTTAGACACCATGATGCAAACAAACTATGGCAGATCTGGAAGAGTGTGAGCTCCGACTACAGAGCGGTATACGTCAGGTTCAAACAGTCGGGCAACCACAGCCCATTCACCGACTTCAACAACGGCCAAGTCGACGTCTACTACTTGCATCTGCTGGCGACAGTCACTCGCCCTCACCTACTCGACAGTGTCACTCAACTAATCCCGTCCGAGTTTGCCATCGACACGGTTAGCGGAAAACTACCTCCACGACCCAACCAGCTCACAACACCGGAAAAGAACGGTAAGATCCGACGTTGCATTGCTCCTGACAAATTGATTTCACACTGAAGTGTATTTGTGTGATTGACTGTGAAGCGAGAAAGGCAGAGCCCATTGTGGAAGTGATTCGGGAACTAGCATCGATCCGTGTAGAATCCAACACTACCAAACGACAACTCGACATCACGGAGAGCGAGCTTCAACTAAAGCGTCTAAAGAGTGATCGTGAGCAGGCGTTGCACGCTGCGATTGTTCGGATTATTGAGACCAAGGAGAAAACAGCCAAGACGGAGTTCGTGTTGTCGATCCAAAGGAACATTTCCGACTTGAGACGTCAGATTGCAGTGTTCAACGCCGGTGAAACTTCGTCCCATAAACCCGTAGAGATTGCAGAGCTCTCTCTGGATTGACGCCCTCTGCAAACAACGAGACACCTACATGGTATGACAGCCTTTAGTAGCGACGAGTCGGCTAGATAGCAAATGCATCAATATATTACGAATCTTATTCAAAGCGAGCAGCGTTTCAAGCCGCATTTTGACCTGGACGAATGAGACCTCGAGACTGAATGTGCTCACGTAATTTCTCTCTAAGAAGACTGGTGCGTGAGCGTTGTTCCGCGCGATTCTCGTCGACACTTGCGGGTATGTAACCCAGCATTCGGCTTCTACCTTGACTTGTAGACACGAAAGCGGGCTCAATGTCCGTCACGGCACCGTATCCTTCAACGCGACTATTGATACAGAAGTTGTGAAGTACCATGACTGCTTGAATGAGACGAGGCGCATACTGGAGCTTGACTTCGAGTGGCTTTTTGAATATCCGCCATTTAGTCACCATGAATCCGAAAGCTTGCTCGATTCGAATTCTGAGTTGACTCAGAAAAAAGTTGAAGTTGTCTTTCGAAAAGTCCATGCCGTCAGTTGCACAGTAGGGAGTGAGAAGGCGCTCGCTGATCGTGTATGCATTGTCGCCGACCAAGTACATTCCCAATGGCAACTTCATAAGATTTTGTTGGAGATCGGAGACTTGGTGGGCGCGAGCATCGTTGGTACCACCCGGGCACTGAATGGAGACGGACGTGAAGCGACACAAATGATCACATGTTGCTTGAACGTTGAGACCGTAGGCATGATAGTGCCCAGAGAAGTATGGAGTGATAGAGTCAGCGTCTTCTTTAGATGGTTGTCTGATACGACACAGCCAGCCATCCAAGGCACCCACACACCCTTGAAGAGCACCGTGGCTGCTCAAGTCGGCGAACGGAGCACACTGCTCGCCTAGAGCCTCGTCACTCTCTGGAAACCGCAGACGTAGTTGCTCGCTCTCCGTAAGAGCGGTCATTCCCAAATGAACGTAGCGATAGAACGTAGGGACGCTCACGTTGACGACAGCAGAGATATCTTCGTACGAGCCTCCAGCAAGCCAGCGTATGGTATAGTGTAGCACGATCTCAACTGGGATGCGGAGGGGCTTGTGTTGGAGATGGAAAAACGGCTCGATGAGTTGAGTGAGCTGATTGAATGCTAGTAGAGACATTCTGTAGCGACGCTGGAAGCGTCCAGGATGGCTCTGAACTGTAACGGGGTGCCCCGTTACTATGACTGTGACTGTCACTAATCGTGATGATTAGTCCCCTCGGCTGGCCTGAGTGATTACGGCCAGCCACCATTGGTGGAAACCCGGCAAGGGGTGTCCACTATCAGCCAATCAGGCTG